>PVKA01004166.1:29992-101850 GCA_004027165.1 Ctenomys sociabilis | reverse complement strand
GGATGGAGGGAGGGAGGGAGGCAGGCAAGCTGCGGGGCCCAGAGGGCCAAGAGCAGGCCCAGGTGTGCACAGACAGCGAGCAGCAGCCTACTCAGGCCCACAGGGGAAGGCAGCTCTTTGAGCAGAATAAATCCTGCACCTGGGTGAGGCTCTTGCTTGCTTGCAAACTGGAGCAGGCTGGCAGAGGCTGGCCCTCTCTGGAGTGGCAAAGCTGTGCTTATGTGGAAGGACAAGCTCACTCCATGTGCAGAACCCTTGCACCCCTGAAGGCCTCCTTGCAGCTCCCACCCCAGCCTGCACTCTAACCTTCACAATAAAGCATGGGGCCAAGAGGGGTCCCCGGGGTGGGAAGGGCAGTGTGAGGCGCTTGGCTGGCTGGGTCTGGTCCCTGCTGCCGGGCAGGCTGCTCTCTGACTAGTGGACCATGGCATGGGAAGCCAGGACAGTGGACCGGGTCTCCTGACCAAACAGCAGCACAGGGATCCTCATGCTACAAGTGACTGTCCCTGGGTTCCATCTGTGGTCACAGCAATGGCTGCTGGGACAGAGCACAGGCTGCCCGGCCACCACCATGGCCCAGTGGTCAGCATCACAGACAGTGGCTTCTTCCACTCCTGAAGCCTGGCAAGCTCAGGGCAGGGCTCAGGGCAGGCCGACCGGGTTCTGATGGTCCTCTCTTCCTGGCTGGCAGACACCCACCTCCTCCGATTTCCTGGTGTGGGGGACGACGCTGGCCCTACCACAGGGGTACACCTGCATGGACTTCCCATGGGCCCAGCCTCCCAGCCGCTCCTCGGAGCTGGTGGTCCCGACAGGACACCCAAGTTAGAGCATGGACACAGCCACAGGTGCATGCACCTTCCAGATACACAGGTGGGCATCATGGGCATGCACAGCCCAGTCTCTCCCGACAGCCTCTGCAGAGCTGCACTGAACACAGTGGCAGAGGCCCAGCCCATGGCCCCCGCTTGCCAGGGTATCCACGAGGCTGCTGTCCTCCTCAGGGCCATCTACCCAGAATCCACCCCAGATCTCATCCAGGCCCAAGCCATCCACAAACACAGTGTTAGGAAAGCAGCAGTTATCAGTGTCATCCCTCGAACTGCCAGCGCCCAGCCAGCCAGGGCGGCCGCCAGATGCAGCTGCACAGCCCGCCTGCCCCACCATGACCTTCGGCATCTGCAGTGCTCCCGTCATGTTAACGCGCCTTGGCTATAGCAGCCTGCCGGAAGGCGGCACCTTTCCACCCGGTGATGTGTGATGTGCAGATGGCACGCCACTCCCGCGTCCCATCAGGAGGCAAAATGAGACGCAGAGCTGCGCCCGGCTCCAGTCTGCAGGCTGTGAACACCGGTGGGTGTGTGCCAGAATGCTCCTGCATCCGAGAACCGCGGCTCTGCGTTTATAGTACCAACTAATACTTTCTAAACGGGCTTTTGAATTTAACTTAAAAATGAGTTTTCCCTCACGCATTGTGAATGCATAGCAGGTAGTTTAGCGGAGGCCGCTGTCACTGTCATTCTCTCCTGCCTCTCTGACACCCAGCCCTTCCTCAGAGTCAGGGGCTGGATGCCTTTCTTCCCCTGTGACACTTCCCAGGTTCTCAGTCTGCTCCTTCTCCTTTTGGGGTAATTTGAGGCTTTTTAAAAAATCATTGGTTATTTAAAGAATGAGGCAAACCTGACTCCTACTTCTGCAGGCCTGCGTGCGTGCGGGCATGCGTGCGTGCGTGCAGGCGTGCGTGCGTGCAGGCGTGCGTGCGTGCTTGCGTGCGTGCGTGCGTGCGGGCGTGCGTGCGTGCGTGCGTGCAGGCGTGCGTGCGTGCAGGCGTGCGTGCATCCTTCTCTGCCAATCCCAGTGGAAAACCTAGAGATGGAGAAACTCCTCCTGATGCTTCTTTGTAGAAATTTCTTCTCCAGGTTCATTTCTTATCCTGATCACTCACTGTAGTCACTCGCACAGGAAATAGGCATAGGTGAAAGGCACATAGCCCGGGCAGCCCGGCCACCACGCAGCAGCTGCGGCTCATCACGTGCTGTACCAGGAGCGCTAGAGGGAAGGAGCTGGGCCAGGACCCTGCAAGGTGAAAAGACGGGGACAGCTAGTTTCCGAAGGGGTCTTTGCAAAGCTGCCATTTTTAAAAATTGTATAATATAGTTGGGCAGCAGATTTGCCAGGTGACAAAGTCCTCCTCGTCCCCCATAGTGTGCCCGCTGTGATCTGTGGCTGTCACAGGTGACTTTTCAGTTGGGGAAAACCAGCCTTCTGGAGGTCTGCTGGGGTTCACGCTTCTTCCTCGTCCTCCTCATCCTCCTGCAAATCACAGTGGCCTGGAAGCACCCTCAGTGCCCAAGAGCGCAGGGTCCTCTGAACATCAGGGGTCGAGGGCAGGATGTGGGGTGAGCCCATCACATTGTCCCACAGTGGCACAGCAGGCGTGGGCTGAACCTGCGGAATCAGGACGGAAGCTGCTTTGTCTCAGACATAGCCCGGGCCCCTCAGATCCCTGGCGTCTAATTTAGGTGTGGGGGTGCCTAGCTGTAGTCCCAGCAGTCTGGGAGTCTGAAGCAATGGGGTTGCAAATTCAACCCCAGTCAGGGTAATTTAGGGAGAGTCTGTCTAAAAAGAACAAAGGGTAGATGTGGCTTAGTGCGAAGGCTCTGGGTTCCATCCCTAGGACCACAAAGAAACAAACTGGGCATCTCTGTCAGAAATCAGAGTCTTGTTTCTTCAGATCACTTTAGAAAGCTGGCTTGTTGGGGTACCTGTCCTGCAGAAGAGCTTCCTGCTACAGATTCCCCCAGGAGCATCCCAACAGGAAAAGGGGTGGGTGGTCATCGCTCTTGGCAGTGGGGTTGATGGGCTGGGCTCACGCCTTCCTCCCTCCCTTTCACCCCACTTTCCCCCTGCTGTTCCCTCCCTTCTTCCTTTCCATCCTCCTCCTCCTAGTGCTGTCCACAGAGAGCTCTATTTGTCCTAGAAGTCTTGCCAGCTAGAAGGCACTGCCACCCCCAAGGCCAGATGATCCTTGGAGGTGGCCAGGCCCGGGGAGTGGGGGGGAATCCCTTCCAGTTAGCTGGCACCTGGAGGCCTCTCTCTCCCCTTCAGAGCTGCTGTCTTTGCTCCAAGCAGTACACCCTAAACTAACTCCTCCTGAGCAAAGACCCCAACCACACCTTGGCCTCAGCTTCCCCTTACCTCGCCCAACCCAGAGCCATCCTACATGGCCTGCCCGGCCCTGTGTCACACTCAGTTACCCTGTGCAGCTGCGGGATGATCCTCCCCACGGCTCCAGCTCCGTGACTGGCCCAGAAAAAGCCACGCAGGGAGCATGGGTCCCTCCCTGACAGACACTGGGATGCACATCCTGCCGGCTGTCACCCCAAATCCAGTCTTTGCACCAACGCAACCTTCCGGTGTCAGCAGCAACTGTGGCTCCTCCCGAGGCCCTGGTCCTCTGCCTGGCCTTTGGGAATGATGCGCAGCATGTGGGTCTTGCCTAAGTGCACAGAGCTGGCCACAGACCTGCCAGGATCCACACCCAGAGCTCCTGCAGCTGCAGAATCCTTCTTTTATCTTAAACAGGGGCTGTAATTGTTTCATTTTCTTCAAATGCCAATAGATACACCCAGGGCCAAAGGATGGGAAGGATGAAGGATGGCGACTTGGTTACTTTCTCTCATGTCTGAGACAAAATACTTGATGACCCAAATTAAGGGAGGAAAGGATTATTTCTCTCAAATCTTGTGGAGGTTTCAGTCTGTAATTAGCTGGCTCAACGGCGGGGTTCTAGTCAGAGGGCAATGCTTCAAGGTTGCAGAAGACAGCAGAAGTGGGAAAGGAAGCCTCCTCGTGTCCCTTCTGTAAGCAGGCTCCCCGACCCCAGGGCAGGTTGGCACTCACACAATCCCATGCTCCATCCAGCACAGGCTCAGGATATTTGTGTATGAATTACAGTGGCTTCCTGCTGAGCCTCTTAGTTAGCCCTCTAAACCTCTCAAGTTGACACAGCTTATTAACTGGCACTAAAGAGTCCCAGTCACTGTTCTCCACCCAGCTGGTGGCAGACACAGCTTTGCCTGGCTGTGTTCTGTGGCTCGTGAGCACCAATGGCAGTGCCCCTAGGCATCACAGATACCCACAGAGCAGGCATAGGGATGGGGCGCCTGCTCTTACAGGAGGGGACAGAGGCCACAGGCACCTGGTAGCTCCCTGCAGAATCAAAGTCAGCCTTGGGGCTGTTTGAGGACTGGGTGCTGTGTCCCAAGGGTGGGGAGAGGGCTGGAAGGACAATTGTGGGCAGCGGGTAGGAGACTTGAGCCAGGGTTCCCAAGTGCCTGTGTCATGGAGGGTGACCCTGGGAGCCCCCAAAGGCAGCCATTCGGAATGTGCAGGACTCCATGGGGCCAGAAGCCATTGCAGGAAGTGGGTCTTCATCCAGGAATCCTGCAGTGTTCAATATTCCAGGGCTTCGGAGCATATGAACAGAGGGGATGCTGGGGACAAGGACTCAGAAATCATGGCTTGTGTCCAGACCAGCAGGGACGATGACTCAGTCACACAACCTGGGCCTCTCAGGTGCCCACCTTAACCCAGGTCCCTTGCAGGGGTCCCAGCAGCCTCCCTGAAGTGGTGAGCATGCAGAGGCGTCCTTCCTCCAGCTGTGCCCGCACATCTGCCAGGACCTACAAGGCTCCCTGGGCTCGAGAAACAGATAGCCCTGTAGAGAAGCCAGTGTTCCAGATGGAGATGGCCAGTTTAATTTTCAGCTTCTAAATCTGTCCAGATACAGTGTTCTGTCATTAAAGATTCATTTAGACTTATCTTAATAGGAAACAATATAACTCAGCCAGACCCATAAATGACAAATTGCTCTTCCTCAAGAGAAATCCTCCAGCAAGAGTCTTGCCTTTCCATCATGCAGGCCGCGGTTCACTTCCACACAGCCGAGGGGGCTTTGTGGTGTTGGGATGAGGGGCTCTCACTCTCTGTCTGCCCAGCACCACGCAGTGACAGCTCCTCAAACAGAAAGGACCTCGGGCCCCAACTTCAGTGAACTGGGCACAGGGGCACACCAGCCTTGAGCCTCAGAACGTATAAAGCCCAGAAGCCCAGCAAAGGAGAGAAATCCTGCCTTGGAGCTGTAAACATAGAAATTCATGGGAGCCGAGCACTGGGCTGGCTTCCAGAAACAGGGACACCCTGGGCCTTCCAGGTCCTCAGCTCCTCCAAGAGCAGGCAGAGCAATTGAAGGTAACATGTGCGGAACTGGGGACCACAGCACTGTGAGGGGCAGCTGAGCAGTGAGGAGCACTTCAAGGCCAGCCCAGCTTTGCGTACCCACTCACACGTCCCTGGCAAAACGACAGAGCTCCCAGCATCGAGGACCTCCGCCAGCATCCGGCACTAACAGCAGCCCCCACGAGCGCTTCCAGTTACAGCGACTTTGCATAAATCCACACCTTGCTATTTTCAGATGCTGTTGGGACGAGTTAGCTGGAACTGGGTGTGGAGGGCCTGGGGCAGCACAATCGCGTCGCAGCATGTGCTCTGACCCGGACTCGGGCCTGAAGGCGGATGCGCCTCACTGGTGCGGGGTGGCGGCCGTGGTTCCGGCCACCATCACCTGGACCATGTCTGCCTGGTGCAGAAGGGAGGAAGGCGTGAGGGGAGGGGAGGAAGCAGTTTCCGAATTGAAGACATGGAGAGAATTTTAGGAGGCAGATGGGCAGCAGGCACCTCCAAGGGGCGTAGTGCCCCTCAGGACAATCAGCTGGGGCCTCCTCTTTGAGATGGGGGTGCCCCATGCACGGGGATACTTGGGAGCAAGGACAGCCTCTTCCTGAGGCATCCAAAGCTCTGAGGAGGAGGGGCGAACACAGAACGCCCCTAGTCCATGGCACCAGGACTGTGGGTGTTCACTGGCAACAACCTTGGACCTAATGCTCCCTTCAGCTGGTGCCACCTGGCTCATGCTGAGACCAACCGGGCTGGCTCCCAGCCAGGGGTTGCCAGAGCCCAGAAGATAAAAGCTGCAAAGAGCAGCCAAGAATAGCCTCTGTTCCCCTGGAGGAGCTGCATTCTAGCAAGGAGAGACCGGTGAGTAGGACATATGGGGCACTTTCAGCTCCCGGGAGAAATGAAGAAGATCCGTGTGTTGGACCAGTGACACCTTGAGGCACATCTGGGAGCTCTGAAGGAAGTGAGTGGGGGGCATCTGGCAAAGGGTACCGCAGGTGGGGCGGAGGACTGGCAAGCACGAGGGTACTGGGGCAGGAACTTCTGCCATCCTTGGGGGCCCAACAAGGGATGAGTTTGGTTAAGCAGAGAAGGGGCAAATGGGACAGAGGAGGTTGGGGAGACAGAGCCCCAAAAGGACAGGAGAAGCGGCAGTGGGGCTCACCGCGGGCCAGAGGGAGTATGTCCTACACATATGACAGAGACAGGGACAGACCCTGAAGGGTCAGACAAGTGAGGGAGCAAGGCCTGCAGGGTGTGGTGTGAGGGGGAAGGACGTGTCCCGGGGTCACAGCGGCAGGGTGGCCCTCGCCAACAGCGTCTCGGCCGTGTGATGCAGGGTGGGCTCCAGGCGGGCCAGGGCAAGGCCCGTTCCCCGAGGTGTGGGGCGAAGGACCTGGCTCCTGACCGTACCCGGGGCTTCGAAGACGAGGCCCGGTGGGCTAGCGCATGCGCGCACCATCTTCCAGCCCCGCCCTGCTTTCTGTTCCACAAATCTCAGCCTTTAAACTTAAGGATCCGCACCTAACCTGGCTGCTCCCCTATTAGACACTGATGTGTTTTTTTCCGCCTAATTGAGTGAGTGGTTAAGAATTTAAGGCACTTTACGGCACTTATTAATCTATTGTCAGTCTTTAATTTTATAGAAAGGGGCCACTTACGAGCCAAGCCGTAAATGTTGATTTCCGGACTTCAGACCCCTCACGTGGATCTCAGGATATGCAACACTGGAGAAGGCTGGAGGGAAACTGGGCCAAAGAAAGCACAGAGCACCTCCCACGGCCCCGGGAGGGCTGGCAGGCGCAGCTTCCAGCCCCTCGCCCTGTGCTCATGCTAATCTATGGCCAACGGAGAGTTTTCTGCCAGGACAAATGCGAGCGCCCCCTCCGCTCCTTCACCTAGCCCCGGTGGCGATCCAGGAGGCTTCCAGAAGCATCAGAGTGAGCACTGTGCTTCCCAGGGAGCAGCGAGGGCCGGGCCTCGGCACCCTACTGTGTCTGAACCCCTTCCCCAAGAGACCCCTAAGGAACCATGGCCAGAGCTGCACGGACAGCAGCTCTGGGGTGGCCTCAGACTTAGCGCGCATTGCAGCATCAAAATCCTGTCAGGATTCTTTCATGCTGGAGACAGACCCTGGGGAATCCAGTGCTTGCAACTCGCCGCTCTGGTCCAGGGGCACTGCCTGGGTAGACCCTCTGCTGAGGTGAGCAGGCTCTGTCAGGAAAAGCCAGGAGGCTGGTGCTCATTTTCCTTGCTACATGCCCACAGCGACTCCTGTGTGTCACTGACCCTCACATTGCATATTACCTTCCATCACCCTTTAGCAAGGGGCTCACAGGAGAGTCGGCCTCGGAGTGCTCTGAGGAAGTGGTGCACTGAGAGCCACGGCTCTAGGACAGGCCACGTGCTCCTGACCACCATGGTGGTGCTTGGTCCTGCCTCACAGAAAGAGCTACAGGACTGGGACCACATAAGAGTTTTGCCAAGGAAGGAGCCTTGGGCAGGTGGTAGGAGGCAGGGAGGAGCCAGGAGTATGACAAGCGGCAGCCCTGAGTTCTAGTCCTTGTCAATGTTCCCTCCTTGCTCAGACGCTCACTGGGGTCTGAGTCAGGGCTACTTGGGTTACTTGGAGGGAGCCACGCCCCTCCCTAGGCCAATCCCCACAGGGAGCTGCCCAACTGATTCGTCCTGATGTCCCTCCAAACAGCAAGTTTGTCCTTGATAGGCCTCAAGGTCAGAAAAAGACAGCATCATGGGTAGGGTTGGCCAGCACCCTGGCTGGCATGGAACCCTGGTAGCGTCCGAGTCGCTGATGTGGGACTCACAGCATGGGTGCCTGGTGAAGACTCTCAGGGAATTCTTTGCACCAGATGCCAGCAGTTCTTTGCCTCTTTGGATGTCGCTTTTCCTGCCAACAGGAAATTCCTAGTGCAGCTTAGAGCCTCATTGTCACAGCTCGCCTTGGCCTAAGAACTTCCTGGGATGCAATTAACTTTGTTCTTTGCGCTCTGCCCCCAAATCACTCTCACGGATTTCACCGGGTAGCTATTCCATTTCCAGTTCCTTTAATTCACCACTAATCTTTTCCGGAAGCCACTGGGCACTTAGGGAATTAATTCAACTGTGCCTTATCTGTGAAGTCGTGGCGACCAGTGGCCCATGGTAGAAAATCGTTCTCGGGGCAGCCACAATTCAGGCGAAGCTCCACAGTTCCCAAAGGCAAGTCTGTGGACGTCGTGGAAAGTGAGCTCCGCAGACTCAACCGTGCGGGAGGGGTGTACGACGCATATCCATTTCTGAAAACAGGAAGCAGAGCTAGGACAGAGCCAGGAAAACATCGCTTGGTGAAAGCTGTGAAGTGCATGGCTCTACAGAAGAATGGAGAACAGCTGTGCTGAAAGGCAGATGCAGTTCTCTTGGGAGAGCTTCTTTTCTCCGTGGGCTCCGGGTGACTCAGCCCCACCTTTCCACACATGTTCTTCCAAGTTCCAGCTGTACAACCTGCCACGGGGGCAGCAAATGAAGCCACACGTCGGCAGACACCGCCCTTTTGTGCTTGTTTGGGCCATTTGGGTTTGCTGTCATGAGCTCTTCTATTTTCTGCCCATTTATCTGTTCTGTCACTTGCATTGTTTGTAGTGAATTGAAAAATCCAGGTACTACAATGTTGACATGTTGTCCAGATATGAATCCACCCTCCCCAGTCACATTTCCCCAACAGGCACATGTAGAAGAGCCGTCAGTGGAGTTTTGGTGCCCGGGCCCAAACGTGCAGGTTCCACAAGGCAGGATGGGCCAAGAGCCCGACTCTCACGCAGGCATGGGGCTGCTCTGCAGCTTGAGGTGTCGCATCCCTGGCGGCCTGGGGTCCAATCACTGTGCCTTGTTCCATCGGAGGAATATGCGCTCTGCTCAGCAGCCTTGTCGCAGGTCCCCAGGGAGCATGTCCGTGGAAGGTCGGACTCTTTTGTGAATTCTTAATCACCTTCATGTGACTTGGAGTGACTTTATGCACACTGGTTCCTTGGCGCCGTCCTTGCCAGAGCACAGCTCCCTGGCCATCTTCTCCTGTCCTGCTGGAGAGTGAATGCCAGCTGGAACTTTGACCTTACTTGCCCTCTTTCTCCTCTTCCACTCTCAAAGCTCCCAAGTAGAAGAGGACAGTACTACTTCTGCCTCTGAGCCCTCTATCTGTGGCTCACCTCCTCTGTGGCTTCCCTGTCCACAGATGCAACCATCAGTGACTGAAAATACTCAGAAAAAGAATTGTATCCATACTGAAAGTGTGCGGACTTTTCTCTTACAATTCTCCATAAGCCAACGATTTACATAGCATTTATGCTACATCAGTTATTCCAAGGCCTAGAGGTGAATTACAGCAAATAGGACTGTGTAAGTGCCACACAAGTGCCACACAAGTGCCACGCAAGTGCCACACCATGCAGTACCAAGGAGTTGCACACCTGCAGATTTCAGTTGTGGAAAGAGTACCAAGGGATGACCGTCCTTGGGCGTGTGCAGGTAGGGAGTGTCTCCTGGCTACTGAGCAACAGTGTCACACAACCTGTACAATTTAGCCACTGCAGGATTGAGGAATGTTCTGTACAAGACACTGCACTGGCCCCAAGGCCAGGCTGCCCTGGTGTGGACAGCCAGCATCTGGCCCCTGACACTTGACACTGTTGACAGGAACCCAGAGGGCATCCAAGGTGCCCCACAGCACCAGTCCTGAGCATCCTGGAAGCGGGGCCTCCAGGGAGAGGAGAGCGAGTGTGAGCAGCCTTCTGCATCCTCCTCAGGCACGGGTTGCAGAAAGGAAGGATGAATGGGGTAGGAATGGCAGGAGGCAGCAGGGAGGGCCTGATGAGGGCAGCCCTGGGAGTCACGGAAGGATGTTTGCATTTTGTGCAAAGTACACTGAGATTGTCAGGGAGCATTAAGGCATACAGGCTTCTGCCTGGAGCATGGATGGAGGGAGGCCAGAGAGAGTGGTGGAAATGAGGTGCTGGGGTCCCACGAGAACATCTTCACCACAGGTGTGGTAGGAGCTCTCGGGAGCAGCCAGGATCCAGATGCTGAGGTAGCTGCAGGAGCTCCCCTGCTCTGGAAGACAGGCAAGAAGTGACAGAGACCATTTCCCTGGACCATCGGTAGTGTCTGTCTTAACAAAAGCTGAAGGCTGGATGGTGTTGTTCTAGCAGAGGACTTCATTTCTGTCAGTGGCTTTTAACTAAGTACCTAAGTACTGTCCATTTGGAATGTCGCCATAACTCCAGTCCCTATTAGCGGGCAAGCAGTGCCTAACCTTGGCCACAAGCTACTGTTTATTCATCAAAGGAGACAGTATATCACAGGTATTGTCGTATCAAACAGACATTTTGTGTATTACATTGTGTGCAGTATGAATGAGCCAGAAGTGATTTGCCAAAGAGGAAGTGCATTTGAAAGCGAATTTTGAATTTTAAAAGAAATTCACTGGCTACCGCTTGAGTGTGTGCATGGGGGTAGGGGCTCCCTGTCCAACTTTCCTTTTATCTTTGAGGTTTTCCCTTAAGGAAATGTGAACTCTCTGGCTCTGGTGGGCTGAAGCCTTAGGGGGGCCCGTGGGCTGTCCTCAGGTCCCCAGGAGACAACGTTGTCCACCACATGCAGGTGGAGAGGGGCACCATCTCCCAGAGTGTGGCACCTCCCTTTCCCTACCTTCCATTGACGGGATGTCAACCACCAGCCTGTCAGTTCGGAGTCACCCAGAAGTCACGCTGGTGCATTTTGCAGAGCATAAATGCATGACTGCCGTTAGGATTCGGAATGGTGCTTTCAGAAGCTACCAAATGGAGCCACACATCTGCAGGGCCCAGGGAAGATCACCTCTCCCTGCCTAAGAGAGATGCATACGGAAGCAGACAGATGTTTCTGATGGAGATGGCCGGCCTAATTTGCAGATTCTAAATCTGCAGAGACACCATGTTCTGTCATTAAACATTCATCCAGGACCATCTCCATCGGAAACAATATAACAGAGCAATGTACCTAGGTGACAAATGGAGCTTTTTATGCATAAAATATTAAAGTGACAGCCAGTAACTTTCCTCCACCTGATCCTTCATGCTAAGAAAAGAAGTCCCCCATTTCCTCAAAGCCCCGCCATGCAGACTGTGTTGGATAAGTGGCTGGAAGCAGACAAAGCAGAGGAGGCTCAAGACCCTGACTGGGCCCCCGAGAAGCTCATGGAGGACCTCCTGAGGATCTTGCCAGAACAGGAAGAGTGTGGCCCACACTGCAGGAAGCCGGTGCGGTTTTTCTTGGATTTGTTCTAAAGCGAGTTCCATTTTTAAACTCAAGTACATTGGACATGTTCTGGCTGCTCTCACTCCACTCTGAAAGCCTTCTTCTGTATGCACTGCATTTCATAAAATGCTTTTATTCAAAGACATATTTAATTAAAACCCAGTTTTATGGTGCATGCTCTAATTATTGCTCTTGGCTCAAAGGCTCAGACTGAACCTGCCTTTTAATCCTGCAACTCAAATTCTTTGTAGTCATTTTTGGGAAACCTGAATGTTTTCCAAATAACTCAGTCCTTCTTACATAAATTGCATGTTGAATTTTTTTTTGTAAGCGTAAAAATGCAAATGAATAGACTACTGCACTGGGAACTTGTTATAATTCAGCCACACTGAGAGATTTGGCTTGCTCGACGTACCATGCTTGGTTAAGATGGACGTGCCTGCAAGGGAGGGTATGGAGCCCCCACGTCAGGCAGCACTGCCTTTCATGTGGCCGGGTTCTGCGGGTGATGCCAGGATCTGCCACGCTGACACCCTGAGCTGGCACAGAGCAGGTCCCCGTATTTGACGAGTGGCATGAACGTGAAGTTCTGTTCTGACAAACACATTGTTTGGCCAATGGTTGTGCAGGAGGATTTTGTCTTTGTGGGTGTAGACTCAGCCCCAGAAGGCAGTGGGAACCTCAAGATCAGTGGCGGTATCTTGATGCAGGCTCAGAATGAATCTGTCGTGAGCCCAGTCTCCACACTGGCCCTGCACCATGAGCTATAATCTTGGCTCTGTTGCAAACCTCCCAGGGAGCTTCCACAGCCCTGCTCACAGGGGGGCCTGAAGCAGCATCTTGAGTCCGCTGCAGTGAACACTATGGCAGAAGCACTCTGACAACGTATCCTCTCCTCTGCGTTCTGGAGGCAGAGACCCAAAGCTCAGGTGTTGGCAGGGCTTTTGGTGGGGTGGGAGGGGACAGCTCCATCCTTGGCTGGCCAGACCACCTCTCTCCCCTCAAAATTCCCACATCCACTTATGCATAGGAGCCCATCACTGGCACCTCATCTGCTTCTCCAGGGACACTAGCTTCATGGGCTTGGGGCCCAATATGAACACCCCACTCAACCTTCATGACCTCTTCAGGGGCAATATCTCCACATGCAGTGATATTGGGGGTTAGGGCTGCAGTCAGTGGATTTTAGGAAGACATAGCTTAATCCATGTTATCCCCCCATATACCTGAAGTTAAGATCTGTAGGAGTAAGAAATCACAAATGCTTTAATAACTTTAACTCAAGTGTGCTTCTTATAGCATAAACCATGCATGTTCAAAATGTACAACTTGGTATGCATTGACAGGTTCACAAGCCAGTGAAGCTATTGCCATGCCCAAGAGCGAGAAGGCTTTCCCATTGTGCTCTGTCCTTCCAACACATCTCTGCTGTTCTGCCTTTCTGTAACCCTTGTCCTCAGGCCACCAGCAGACCTGCTTCTTCTTTTATTCATTGATGGTTTCCAAATAGGTGTTTGGAGGGGTCCATCTTCTTATGACTTTGAGGCCCACCCACCCCTCATGTTTTTGCCCTGATTCCTGCCGTGTTGCAAGGTGGCCACCCAGCTTTACTTGGATGACTGCTACCATGGCCCATCTGTTTCCACTCCTTGGACCTTTGGCTTAGCCATGTCTTCAGAGTTCTCCAGTAGGCAGCACACTGCCAGACCTTGCCTTCTTTGTCTGAGCTGACTGCATGTGAATAAGTTCAGCTGCTGTAATGAAACACGGGAGCCTGGCCAGCCCGTGCAGGATGCAGGTTTATTTCTCATAGTTCTAGATGCTGGAAGACTGCAGGCGGGGTTTCCTTGAAGCCCTCTTGTGAGTTGCACACTTCTGACCTCCCATCTCCTCCCTCACAGTAGAGGGCTCTCTGGACCCTCTTTGTAAGGTCATCCCAAAGGGGGGTTCTACCTTATGACCCTCCGACCATCATGACCAAAATTATCTTCTAAAGACCTGAGCTCCTAAGACCATTACACAAGGCGTTAGGACTTCCACACACAGATTTTATGGGGACGCAACCACTTTGTCCTTAATAGTAACAACACCTGCATTTAATTTGATTTACTTTTAAAAGTAAATTTATTAAAAGTAAATCATATTACTTTTGCTTAACTGCATGAACTTGCATTTTGCGTTTTTTTTTTTTTGTCTGATACTGACTAGCTCTTCCCCCTCTTATTCTGCCTTAGTTTGCATTAGTCCTGTTCTGTCTTCTTTATTGCCTTATTACTTTACCTTTTTTCCATTTTATGATCAATTTCATGTCGATATTATAAACCCTTAGCTTAGGAGAGTGTGTCTTTTAGGGGTTACTTTCTCCTTCCTCTCTGCCTCTGAGCATCTGAATTATGCCACACCTTTGATTTAGTCATTTTGTTTGGCAGGTGTTTTCTGTGTTTCGTACTTATTTGAATTCGTTGAGCTTTATGGATTTGTGGGTCTGGGATTTTCACCAAATGTGGAAAAACTTGGTCTGTTTTCCTCAAATATTTTTTCTCTCCTGTGCTCCTCTCTCCTTTTCCTCATGGCCTCCTGTTAGCTGCAGAGTGAACTTGACTCGGAGCGTGCGGCTGATCGTTTCTTTTTTCTTTTTCCCTGCGCATCTCATGCCGAGTGTTTCCTGTTATTGTTCTCAGGCTCATTAATACTTCGTTCTGCTGTATCTAATTGGATAGTAATCTAATTCTAATGAATGAATTTTTCTCCTCAGATATAGCTGTTTTCCTCTCCAGAAATGGGGTGTCTTAAAAAGAAAATCTTCACCATGAAGATCCTAACTTGTTGAGCTTGGAATAGAGTCCTAAGATTGCTTTAATGTCTTTGCCAATTTTATACTCTATATTAGTTCTGTATCAGTTTCAGTTAATTGTCTCTTCTCTTTGCACTTCATGTTTTACTCTTCCCATACCTGGTAATTCATTATCGGATTCTACACATAACATCTTTTATCTCTCAGTGGGGGATATTTAGTCAGCAGCAGTTCCAGCCCTTTCTCGTCCTGGTTTCAAGATCCCTTTGGAGCAGCAGCAGCTCTGCAGATCAGGGTCCCCCAGCTGCATGAGGCCTCCAAGGGGTTTGCCCACCCCTGTGGAACAATGAGCTTTTTAGTCTGCCCAGTGGCAAGAGGTCTTTCCCAGCGCTATGTGACTCCAGGGGACTCTGATCATTCTCTGAAAGCCCCAAGTGTTTCTTCAGTGCAGCCTCAGGGGCCTCATTGCTAGTGAGGGGGGTCAACTGCCCACATGGACTTACGATCCAAATATGTGACAAATGTTAACATTAGAAGTAAGCCATCGGGCCAGGGAGATGGCTCAGTGGTCTAGGCACCTGCCTAGGCAAGCACAAGGACCTGGGTTTGATCCCCAGTACTGCATGCCATGCCAGCCCTGCTCAGAGCCAGCCACTGAAACCGGGCATGGTGGCACAGGCCTGTAATTCCAGCACTGGAGAGGCTGAGTCAGAAGGGTCACTATGAATCTGAGCTGTGTAGTGAGACCTCATTCAAAATAAATAAATAAAAATAAAAAGTAAGCCATCAGGCTGGGGAGACAGCTCAGTTGCATAAGCACCTGCCTGGCAAGCTCAAGGTCCTGAGTTCGATCCCCAGTACCAAAAATAAAATAATATAAAATAAAATAAGTCATCACAATGGGAGACCCCATGCCATCAGGCCCACTGAGAATCTTTCCCTTGCTCCAACACACTTGCCACTTCCTGAAGCAGTTCTTGAAGTCCTTCCTTGAGTGTCTTTTCAAGATACGATGAGAAGCACAATGGAATGGATGCAGCTGTGGACAGCCGTCCCACAGAAAGGCAGGCTTATAAAAAAATTACGGTCTGTCTCATCTGAAATATTCCCCGGATCCATCACGAGTTTGTCCCCAAAGTCAAAATGACCAAAAACAGAAATGTTTTGAATACATACAGGGCACTCAGGCGACCACGTCGGCATACACAAAAGGCAGGCAGAGGACTTCTGGACCTGCTCCGGAAGGGAGCATGTGGCACACGCGTTCGGAGCCAGCAGGAGCACTTGAGGGGCACCACCGCTGTGCCTTTAGCTGAATATATATTTTTTAAAATGTACAAGCTAACCTTATTTTTTGGTTGCACTTCACGTGCTGCTGCTGTCCTGTGGAGCCCGCAGCTGCCACAGGAAGAGCTGCAGTGGCCCTGGTGCCCACGAAGCCTGGCCGAGTCTTGGATTTTGATGTCTGAAGCCATAAGTTTAACCACTTAAGGAAAACCGCCACTTTCCACCAGGGGAGATGCTCCCAGAAAGACACGGATGTTCTCAGAGCAAGAGTCCCGTGTGCCATCCACCCTGGATGAAGCCATAGCCGCTGCCTGGCTATCTTTTGGGAACCCTAGAGGTTAACAACTTGAGAGCCCACAGCACGCAGAGCAGAGTTAAGACCTGACTCACAGGGACACAAAAGCGGCACTCTAGGACGGGGTACCTGAGGGAAGCTGGTGCTGACATCACGTCCGCTCTCCCTGGTGCCGTCTTAGGCAGCCACAGGCACTGCCCTGTTAGGGCACCTTTTAGCCACCTGCCGTCTTCTCCTCTCAAGATACTCAGGCAATTGCCCTTTGTGGATGGAAATTTAGGGGACCTTGGTGTTTTAACAAAACAGTCACTTCTTGGGCCTTGCTATAGAAATAATCCCCCAGTGCCATCCTTTTTTTTAATGGATTTTAGTACAGGGTCTCCAGGGTCTCACTACATAGATCAGACTGGTAATGATCCCTCTGTTTTCAACCTCCCAAGTGCTGAGATTACAGGCTGCTCCCCCACGCCAGTCTTCACTGGTTGCCATCTTAAAGAACCTGTTCACTGACTGTTCAACAAAATTTATCAAGCACCTGTGTTGTGCTGAGGATTTTGCTGGACCAAGGATAGAACAGAAACCTTGCTTCAGCTTCCCAAACTCCTTCTTCTGCAGGGAGACAGCATGACATGCAGAAGAGCTCAGGGAACTGTTGGCTGCAGGTGGAAGGGTGCCTGGGGCACTTACAATCGCAGCACCTGCCTCATGAGGATGCTGGTCTCCGTAAAGGGGAGGACATGAATCTCCCAGATGGCATATCGTGTGCTTCCTCTCCCTCGCTGGCCTTCCTTCCCCAGACCCAGCTGGGTCCACCGTCCTCCCTGGAGCTGGCTGTCCCTTCTAGCTCCCGGGCTTCCCTCATGATGCCCTACGTGGAGCCCGCTTGATGGGGTGTCTACCACAGTGGGGGCAGCTGCAGGCCACAAGGGCTACCACCAAGGGAAAAAAGCCCCTGTAAGAAACATCCCAACACACCACATGGACAATGTCCCGCAGAAGAGACTGGGCCAGAATATTAAAGACCTATCAACAATGGAAGAGTCACTCCCAGTGAAGGCAGATAATAAATAAAGAAAATTATAGGCATTGGAATGCTTGGCTGTTAGTTAGCGACAGCAAGCCATCAGGAAAGAGTGAGCCACGTGCCAGCAGCTAACTGTGGACAGGGGCCCTGGGTGTTTCAGTTTTAGGAAATGGCGATGGCTAGTCCAGCTGATGGACTTGCACAGTCTTAATTGACTTCAGGCTTCCCTTTGTCTGGCTGTAAACCATGAGCCAGTTGTCTGCTATTTAGGTAGAAATAACATTACCCTTAAGGAGCTTCTAACCAAGCTGAAGCAGTAAACAAACTAAAATCAGCAACTCATCCGTTCATTCACTCATCCATTCATCCGTTCAGCCCATCTTTGGTAATCAGACAGGATAACTTAATCTTTGGGCAATGAACATTCTAAAAAGTCTAGCCAGGCAAGGCATGCAATAAGAGCTAAATGTGGAAATGAAAGAAGAGTGAATATATTTGGAATCAGAAGAGACTTACGTCTATAGAAAGTCTTGTCCAACTAGAGGTGTTTCTAATGACGGTGATGGTTGGATTGGAGGACCAAGGAGAAGAGCAGTTTACTTGGCATTTGAGTTTATGCAGAAAGGTGTGGGATAGGTCTGGGTGAATGGATGGAAGCAGGGCTGGGGAGACAGCTTGGTGGTATAATTGCCTGCCTGGTAAGTGCAAGGACCTGGGTTCAATCCCTGGTACCCCAGCTTTGCCAGCCCCAAAACCAGGCAGAGTGATGCACTGCTGTAATCCCAGTACTGAGGAAGCTGAGACAGGAGGATCACTATGAGTTATGAGTCCAAGCTGTACAGAAAGACCCTGTATCAAAAAAAAAAAAAAAAGTGGGGCTTCTCACAGGTACCTCAAAGACCTTTCCTGACCTGGACAGCTCCTTGTTCTGAGTGGCCATGGTAGGCTGGCATCTCCAGGGACACACTTGATACTGCAGCGGTCGGCTCACTAAGAGACAGACGGGCACAATACACAATGTACATTTCCTCCCTGGGCTTCACCCATGCTCAGAACCATGTGTTGTGAAAAACCCAGCCAGCGGACCACAGTCTTGATCTCCTCAATCCTGCTCTGCTTGGAAACTACTGTTTATTGCATTTGACTTTGGGGGAATTTAGCTTAACTAGCTGTGATATCCTCCACTAGAAAGCCTGGCCCTAATAAATCTACTTTCTTTTTAATTCAGAAGGGATTTGTTGGCCCTTGTTCAGCCAAACCCAATTCTACAAATAGCGCATTCCTCTCTAACTAGACAGTCTGGCTGTGGGGCCAATTGCCAGTGCTGACAAGGAAAACCAGCTTAGCCTGGTCCAGAGCCCTGCGGTACAGAATGAAGACGAACAGCCAACACTGGGCCTCAGTGAGGAAGGAGCAGCCATGGCGTGGGATCACAGGCACTTTCAGGACCACGGAGAGCACCTGCTGCTCCCCCCTCCCAGCAGGCCTATCTCTCTCCTGGGATTTTTACCACTCCGTCTTCTGAGCCTATGGCTTTTATGCACGGTGTTTTTACTGCCGAGGATTGATCTTCACAAGGCGGCTCCACTGCAGTGAGGATACCATACTTTCGCCAATGTTTTCTTGCCACAACATCAATAAGTCCCCAGGGAAAATGTGGGAAAAGGAGAGAACCATTTGTCATGGACTAATCATGTGGACGGTCTCTGGCTGCTGCAGAAACCTGCCGCAGCTATAAAAAGTGGTCTGAGGTTTTAATTGCTGGGCTGGTTAAATAACAGGAGCAGGGACCACAGAGCTGGCCGGATGTGGGGCCAGCTCCCCAGGTGCTGGAGGAACAGTAGGAGGCCTGCACCTGCACACCCAGCTTGCTGGAAAGCCCTGGGTGGGGCTGGCAGAGGGAGGGCAGAAGGCCATTACCCTGAGACCTCCAGGCCACTGCAGGACAAGGGGCTTCCCCAGCTGGGCTTTGCTCAGGAGCTGGAGGTGTGGAGAGCTCCGACCCTGCCTTTGTGAGATGAGCCACTGTTTAACGTAGATCGCATGCTTATCTGGGGGTGTTTGGGGGGGGGCTGAAAAGTGCAGTGGGGCTGGCCAGGGCTGAGTGCCACCAAGTGCAGCTCTAGTCCAAGGGCTTCACGGGGGAGCGGCCTCCAGCATGTCAGTGCCAGCCCTGTGTCATTCAGTTGGAAACTGGGACCCAGACTGAGGTGTGATCGAATTTCTTTTGCTGGTGACTCCCTCTTCCCTTGCCTTTCTGTTTCGTGGTGCTTCAGAACCAAGTGGCACTCTCAGCCCTGGCTGCCATCATTCTTCTTCAGGGCTGTGGCTCAAAGGCACAAAGTTGTTGGATATTGAGAGAGGGAGAGGGACACAGACAAAAAGAGACAGAGAGACAGAGGTGGAGAGGCTGAGACAGAGAGACAGAGACAGAAACACAGACACATACAGACAGACAGAAAGGGATAGAGACAGAGAGATGGAGAGACAGAGAGACAGTCAGGGAGAGACAAAGACAGAGAGAGAGAGAGAGAGTCACTTTCAAATTCATGTTAGAAAGGGCTGGCTAGGTAGCTCAGCAGATTAAAGTACCTGCTTAGGCAGATGTAGGGGGCGGAGATTCAATCCCCAGCCTGCTCTGCTGGCCCTACCCCTGGGGCACACTGAGACACTGATTGAGACTGGGCATGGTGGTGCGAACCTGCAAATCCCAGTGTTTGGGAGACTGAAAACAGGAGACTCACTACCAGTCCTGTCTATGTAATGAGATGCTGTAGACTCTGTACTAAATACATTAAAAAAAGAAACTCATGTTAGGAGTGCTCCCACAGACTGCTGCGCCTCAGGAGTGGTAGCCAGGCACCCGTGGGCTGTGACAGGACCAGCCCTCACGCGGCATGGAGCCCTTGGCCTGCTAATTACTCAAGGGACTATTGAGAGAAACTCTCGCTCCCTGCCCCTCTGTCTTCTGGGTCGCGCACAGCAGAGCAGAGCCTATTTCAGAGCAGATAACCTCCCTGGTCTCCCGGATAAAGGCTGTCTTATCTCCTCGGACTTAAATTAATCTTGCGTCCTGGCAGGTCAGAAGCTTGCTCTGCATCTGATCCCCCATTGTCATGCACTGCGCCTCCCAAGTCCCCAGGGCCTCACTGAGTGGACAACACGGAGCCACCTCAGGAGCCACTTACGGGGCCGGGGACAAGGACTTCCCTTAAGGTTGTTTACTGTCAAGAAGCCAGAGCTACCTGTGCTGGGCACTGGGAACCGGAGCCAGGCACAACGCGGCCCGGGCCCAGGATTAGCTAGCGCAGCTCCCATGGTCCAGGCCAAGCTTGGGGGCGGCCTGTTCAGAGGGACTTGCCAGTGCATTTTGAGGCAGGATCTTGAAGGGTGTGGGGGCCCCTGGTGTGACACAGTGCCAGCACTACTTCCTTCTGCCTTTGGAGAGCTGCACTTCATTAAATGGCATGAAAATGTGTCCCAAATGGTCTGCAAGGGCCCACCCTGGCCAAGGATGGCCTCTGAAGACAATGGTGAAGCCCTCAGCAGCGAATGACAGAGTGGGCCTCAGTTGTCTCAGGTTCAAATCCCACTGTCCCACAGGAGCCTTGTGAGAGAAGTGTCCTGATGTCACAAGCCAGATGTGACAGATGCCAAGTGAACAGAGAAGTGAGGTCACGTGGGGGCAGGTGAACAGGGAGGGCATGGGCTTTTATACAATAAGAGTGCTTAGAAATTTCTCAGTTGGAATCCCAGCCCCCTGGGAGGCTGAGGCAGAGGGAGCTCAAGTTCAAGTCTAGCCTGGGGGACTTAATAAAAATAAAAAAGGACTAGGGATTTAGCTCAGTGCAGAAATGACGGGCTTTTTATCTTGTACTTGAGGAAAAATTCTGCTTATGTTTGTTGCAATACTGTGTTTGCTCATTTGCTATGCTTTTCAATATTTCTGCAAAACCATAGTTAGATGCTTGGAAGAGTAAGTATGCACATATAGATGTATGTATAAGTATAGGAATCCCAGTCTATGTGATTTGTTCCCAAATATACCCCAAGTGCATACAAATACTGATTTCCAAAGTAAATGAAACCCAGAGCCATGAGGTAATCCCTTGCTGACTGCTCATAGAGACCCTCCTCTGTGCCACACCTTGGCAGCCCACAGCTCCGCATTGCCCGATGCACAACGCACCGTGTTGTGTGCTGTGACCTTGGCCTTGCACACAAGCAAGGGCTCGGTGGCCGCCAGTGACCACGCTGGTGTTGCCATGGCACCACTCAACACATCTGTTTCTGGCTCCTTTTGGCCAGGCTCCCAGCTCATCCCTTCTTCCTCCTTGAAAACAGTTTACCAGGAGGCAAAATGATTTAAAGTGACAGCTAGATCCCCCTTGCATGTGCCTGGCAATCCCCTCTCCTTGCATGTAATTAAGGCAATTAGAGTTCAGCATCTTCCAGGAGGGGACTTTCAGGAATCCTCCCTTAGTACCCCGAAAACCACTCACCCAACACGGTCAGTCTTTGTCAAAGCAGTGCCTTCCCCCACCCCCACCTCTCAGCACAAGAGACCAGAATATAACAGCTGGATTCCTCCAGCTCCTACCCAGCAGAGTAGAGAGAGGGTGAGGCACAGGTTTATCTGCCCAACAGGACGTGGGGACCCCAGCTCTCCCTGGGCTCCTGGTGCAGCCTGGATGGGAGACTTAATGCTTTAGACTGAGGCTGAGTTTTGGGGTTGATGTTCCCCAAGTATCATGGAATGGGGTGGCCTATCTCCTTGGCATATAGGAAGACACAGAGCAGCCTGTCTTATTTAAGTCTCCTCAATGAAATTCAAAGCTATGCCTGAGGCTCGTCCTAAGGGCTCCACGATGTAAGTAAGCATTGTAGCTGGATTCTTTGGGAAGCCTCCAATCACATTTAAAAAAAAAAAAAATTCTCCTAGGCCTTTAAATTCTGTCTGTCTGTCTGTCCGTCCACCTGTCTGTCTCTCTCTCTTTCCCTCTCTGCTTTCCCAAACTCTCATTTTCTGAAAAATGTGTGAAGGGAATTCTTCAAGGACATGATCCAGCACTTACAGTGACTGACAAGCACAGTCCTCTCTAGAGAAAAGATGCTCCTCCCTCCCGGTGACCCCAGCCTGTCCACCAGCCTGAGAAGCACTGACTCTGACCCAGACAGGGTGCCAAGGAAGGAGCCCTGCAGCTCTTCCCTGGACTCCCCTCAAAACCCCGTTTCCATCACTCAGGAGCACTTCGGGCATGCGTGTGCCCAGGGCACTCACATCAGGGGGCTCGTCCCCCACCATCTGCCCCAAGTGCCCCTTGGACCTGGGTTCCACAGATGCCAAAGTCAAGCACAGTGACACCGCTCAAGGTCAGAATGGCAAAGGCTGGCTTCTAGAGCCCAAACTCTGCTTTTAGCAATTGAAGCCCAGGTGGGAGAGAAAAGATGAGAATTGGGGAGGACACGGAGCCAGACAGAACACTGGGATCCGCCTTCTCTGCCCTTCATCAGGGCCCATGGCTTGGGATGCTGAGCCGCAGGGGTCTGAGGCAACGCGAGGGCCCTGCTGGTTGTGGCATGGGTGGTCCCTACTGGGGATGTTTGCCAAGGGGGTAATCACAGGTAACTGTCAACCCCTTCACTCCCCTTGGGCCTGACAGTGGACCAGCCCTGGGGAGTCAGGACCCCAGGACTCTACACCAAAAGCAATCCCATAGGTACCTGCTGAGCTGACCTCACTCCTTTGCCAAATATTCTTGGGACTACTTACAGGTTACTGCAATAAACATCGAGTTTGTTCATCATGCTTTTGTGCATTTAAGAAGTAAAACTAGCATCTCTCCAAGACAGAGAGCCCATTAGCGTCCCCAGCCCTGGGGATGGAGCTGCGCAGAGGGAAGGCCCAGAAGCAGCTTTCATCTCTGAGAAAGGTGGATGTGCAGAGATGCAGAAATTACATACAGGATTTAGGCATCAAAATACTGGCACCACTGCTACTAAAGGCAGAAGTGGGGCACAGGGCTGTGTGGGTTCATTGGTGGACCATAGCCCTAGATAGGCAAGTGCAGGTGTGTTGAGTGGGGGACAATAGCACCCCACACCCATGGGGCACAGCCCTGCCACACACCCTGCAGGCAGCAGAACCCTTCCCTGCTACAAGGCACTGACAGGAGAACCCACTGAGGGTGAGCAAGGGGCAGGGTCCTCGCAGGTGGATGTGCCTTCCCAGGGGATGTACCTTCCTGTGGAGATCTAGAGCCCCAGGAAGGAGATGGGCCCCCCTCCTCAGAGCTCCTATGGAGTCTGGGTTGCAGGGACAGGGGCAGGAGCAGACCTTGAGCAAGCAGACTTGTGCAAGAACTCAGGTGCTTCAGGGAGGGATTGCTGCCTGGAAGAGCTGCAGGACAGTACTGAGAGCCTAGGGCCAGGCCAAGGGCCCTGGGCTTCCAGGAAGCCTCTGTCCAAATAAAGGGGACACAAGGTGGGCAGAGGCCAAGGCCACTTGCAATTCAGTCTCTACAAGGCCCACACATTGTCCAGCCAGAGCACATGGCCCTGAAGAGCCTCCAACAGGCAGGGGCCGTGGGACGGGAGCCTAGAGGAAGTCTCATCCTGTGTGCCCAGGCCAGGACTTGGTCTGCGCCTGAAAATACCCAGTGTCCCCCAGTGGAGCCCCTGTCCCACCAGATGCCTGAAAGAGTGACATTCCATACAGAGAGAAATGTGCTGCCTGCTCTGTGTCAGGGACCAGCTCCTGGGAAGCTGCAGCAGAGCAGCTGTGCTGCCCGGCTCCCACACACCCCAGCTGCACGTCCACCTCAGGAAAGCCTGCACACTGCTGTGCACTCTGCACCTCCAGACTCAGGAATGGAGACAGGACAGCACACAGTTTGCAGTGTGCTGCTCCTCAGGGAGGGAGCTCTGAAGAGCAGGACCTGTTCCTCCCCTAAGGAAGTCCCAAGGCAAGGCCCAGCCCTCTGCCAGGGACCAGGGTACAGAGCCTTTTCCAGCTGCTTGAGGAGCTATTTCCCCATCAGTTCCTCTGGGCATGCGTTCCATCCCTCAGATTCTCTAAGCCCTTCAGCCTGAGCTGTTTTCCACTCTCCGGCTCCCGAGTGGTGCACTGGCTCCAGGCAGCTCCTCCCCCTGCTGCCCCAGGAGAGGTGTGCGGAGATCTCGCTCGATGCCATCCCCTTGCCAAGGCCACACAGAGCCAATGAAAGACACAATGCCGACTATTCTGTCCCCAGCACAGCAGCTGAATGTCCTCGCCAGCTATGGAGCGCCAGTGTCCTCCTCCTCCTCCTCCTCCTCCTCCTCCTCTTGAGACCCCGCTGTTCCCAAGCACTGCGGGCCACAGCTGGGACAGAAAATGGTCTCTGCTTCATGCAACCTGCAAGTATCTAGAGGGTGCGTTAGCTTCCTGTGGCTGCCGAAACAAATTACCAGAGCTGGTGGCTCGAAACAGCAGAGACTGAGGATCCCACAAGGCCGCAGGCCCAAAGCTCAGAGTGAATCTCGGGGTTAAGTCTTGAAAGCTTAGCTCTTTCTGGAGGCTATGGGGAGACCTTGTATTCCTGCCTTTTCCTGTGGCTCCAAGCTGTCTGCAGGCCTTGGCTGCTGGTCTCCTCCCCCCCTTCTCCCCCTCGTCCTCCTCTTGCATGTCCTTTGCTTCCTTTGTATCCCCACCCCTTCCGGGGTCATATCATCTCTACTTCTTTCTTACACTGAGCCTCAAAGTAATTAAGGTCTGTGACCAGGGTCACCAGGGGTCACCTGTCCATCTCATTTTAAGTTCAAGGTCCCTTAAGCCACAGCAGGCCCCCATGCAGATCCCCAGCATTAAAGCCCAGCGCCTCCAGGGTGGCCATTCAACTGGCCCTGTGGTTCCCACTGCATCTTGATCGCACAGCCTGTGAAGCCCCGCCCCAGCCACACGAATGCCCACCCAGACATGCAGAGCCAAGAATGCTCCAGAGATGGAAGGCTCCAGATGTCACAGTGTGCTTGTGGCCCCCAGCCCACACTTAGACTAGAGCAGATGGCATGGGCTCTGCAGCCCAGTGCGTGGCTTCTGGGCATGACGTCAGCTGATGGCAGCAGCCGGCCCTCTAAGGACTTCTGGGGAACCGCCGCAGCAGCCCCTGCACTTATCTCACATGGGCAGCAGGTGCATCCCGTCCACGTGGGGCGATGCTCCCTGTGCAGTTCATACACAGGTGGGACAGAGGACTGTGCTGCCAGGATGTCCGGCGAGGGCTTCACGGTGGGGCGTGTGTCATAGGGGGCCTGTGGGAGGCTACATCACATGACTGAGAATGCCACCTGCAGACAGGACTCACCTAGCTCTCATGGGACTCTCCTGTCCCTCTCCCTCACCATCCTCCCCCTTCCCTCTTCCCCTCCCTGTCCTCCTCCCCTCTCCCTTCCCCCTCTTTCACCTTCCTCTTGTTCTCTCTCTCTCTCTCTCTCTCTCTCTCTCTCTCTCCCTCTCCCTTTCCCTGCCTCTCCCTCTCTCTCCTCTCCCTCTCCCTCCCTTCTCCCTCCCCCTCTCCCTGCCCTGTACCTCTCCCTTTTCATCTCTCCCTCTCCTTCTCTCTCTCTAGTTGTTGTAGAAAGGGAGCCTGGGCTCTCTCTCCCTGTACTCTGGCTCCCTGTCTCACCCTGTACCTCTTCCCCTCCCAAGAGTCCCCACAATGATGATCTCATCCAACCAAGTAGCCTAACCGCAGCCCAATAGATGGTGCCACCTGACCTTATGCTCCCAAACTGTGCTCTAAATAAACCTCTCTTCTTTATGAAATGCCCAGTCCTGGGGGTTTTGTTACAGAAACAGGAAATGGGCTCAGAGCCTGGGCATATGCCGAGAGGTCATTTCCTCCCTTTCTAGGAAGGTGGGTGGAAATGTCATACTTCCCTCCCCAAGGCTCACTGCAGAGTTCAGGGTCTCAGGAGCATCCCTCCATCGAGCGTGGCCATGCCCCTGGCTTGCTGGGGCCCTTCCAGCTGTGAGCTTTTGCTACAAGCCCTTTCTCTCCCCCACAGAGCCTAGGTCTCCTTGTGTGTCCCGCAGTCGTTTGCTTACCAGATGCTCCTTCTCTTGAGTGGATGCTGAACTCACCCCGCCATGGCTGTGGGGTGTCAGTGGTGGGTCCTTCGCATGGCAAAGTGGGTCCCTGGATTTCAGTGGCACTTAGACCCAGACAAAGGCTCCCTTCTGTCCTGAAGGCAGAAAGCTTCCTGGAGCACCAACCCCAGTGGGCAAGGGGGAAGTGCTGTGCACTACAAAGGGAGCAGGGCACCCCCACCTGGCCCACCTGCCACCACCCTCGTGCGACCCAGAGAAACCTCCTGGCTGCTTGGCTTCCATGTGAATTGTGGAGATACAAGGGGGTAGCAGGGGAAAAACTGGAGAAAAATAGGACTCAGAGACCTGACCCACCCTCTGCGCCATCTTCAGGAATACAGGGCATCCCTGCCAGACCCAGCATCCCATCCGCAAAGCGCCGTACTCGGGCAATAGAGACCACTCATCCACTGGCCACAAGCAGCAGACCTCGCCCAGGACCACGGTTTCAGGACCGGGGACAGCGCTCCACCCTGCCGCTCTTTTCACCAGGATTGAGACTAGACGGGGAGGAGGGGACCATGGTGACCTCCTGGCGTCTCTCCCACTTCACTGCCATGTGCATAACTATGTGCAAAGCCATCTCCAGTGCTCAGGCGGGCCTCGGCCTCAGCGGTCAAGACTTGAAACATTTGAGTTTTATGCAGAGTTGAACTCATTGTAATAAATGTCGCTGATCAGAAGGCAATTAAATCTGCCAAGATGTCATTAAGACCAACAAAGAAAGGATTCAAACTAGCACAGTTATGAAAGAGACTGTGAAAGAGAATCCCTTTTCCTGTGGAGTTTAGACAGCTGAATAAGTCGGGTGCTGGTTCGTGGCCATAACTTTGGCTTGTCCCACGCTCCCTCTCTCCATTTCCACATGAGACATGCGCTCCCCACTCCCCAGCCTCAGAGCTGGGGTCACTGCCCATTGCATAGCTTCCTCCTAACCCCAGCCCCCATGCCCAGGCCTGAAGTAGACAGCTGTGTGACTCAGGCCTCCCGAAGCACAGCGGGTGTCAGGATCCAAGACTCCCTCTGCAGCTGTGCTGGAGAGCTAGGTCGTCTCCCCAGCAGGGCTATTCGGTGCGTGAATCACCAGCCTAAGACAGTGCTCCCCACCTGGGCCACGAGAGCGCAGCTGGGCCAGCAGTGAAGTGCAGAGCCCAGGGCGCAGGGCTCCCAGAGGCAGGGTACCTGACACTGGCTGCCTCTCGTCAGCCAACAAATTTCCTTCATTGCTTAAGGCATCCGGAACACATCTCCGCCACTCGGAATGCAAAATTCTTGTCAGATGCAGCTGCACAACCATGTGGGAAAGAAAAGCGCATCTATCAGGTCCTGCCGGGAGCCAAACAGCGGGAGACAGATGAAGCAGAGCAAGCAGCAAGAGACAGCAAGGCCGCAGAGCAGCTGGGCTACTCCTGGATTGTGTGGCCAAGGTCCCGTGGAAGCTGGAGCTCTGGAAAGCAGGTCACCACATGGCACCCTGGAACAGCGATGTGGAAGTAGGAGGGAGAGACCGGAGCATTCCAGACCCCAGGCCTCCTGGCCTGCGACTCCTGCAAGCCCCCCCCCCCCCACACACACGAGCGGCCAAACCTGGACCAGGAAGCCTAGATGATGCCAACAGTGCAGTATGTCCCTGAGGGCCATTAGCAGGGCACAGCAGGTGGGGCGGGAGTGACAAGGACAGGAACACAAGCCAAGGAGGCCAGCAGGCGACAAGAAGCAAAGCATGAAGGATTTCAGACCTCATTCAGGGAAGTCTGGAGCCCTGGGACAAGGCCTTAGGACCTCAGGTGAATGGCTCCCATCCATTTCGGGTGCTGGCTGTCGCCTAGGCACACTGCCCCAAGGGTCAAGCCTCCCCGCCGCCTTCGGAAGCAAGGGCCCCACTCTGCTCCGACAGGCAGACGCCCTTAAGCTCTCAGGACCCCTCACTGCTCTCTGTGGATCTCAGAGTCTCCCTGCACAGGCACGTCCCAGCTGTCAGAGGCCTCAGCTCACTGGCAGGTGACAAGGCACAACTGGGCGCAATCACTGGGACCCCCTGGCCACAGAGCAGGGGCTGTGGCCGGAGCTGACTGGCCTTTACTTCCCTACTCTGCAGATTAATGCTGCCTCTGTTTCCCTACATGTCAGTAATGGCAACATGATGGCCAAGCAAGAATATACCCAGCCACTTCTGATGAAACATGATGAGATGTACAGAGAAAGACTGAAAGAATTAGGCAGACTGTTAAGCAAGAATGAGTCTGGATTAGAAATAATAATAACTGTCAGGGAGAAGATCCCCACAAAACCCAGCGTCTCCATCCTGGCCACTGAGCTCGATGCGAGGATGCTACCTCAGCAGAGGGCCCTCTTGGGCGAGGGTCGCACCATTTCAGGCGTCACCCTAGGAAGGGTGCCGGTGGGGAATTAGTGCCTCAAAGAAGCCTGGAGCTGCTCGGAATAGTTGCAGAGCATGGGGAATTGAGGCTCACGACGGTCCTCTCCTACCTGCCTGGCCCGTCCAGCTGGCCACACCCACCAAGCGGCAAGAAGGAGATGGCCTTAGCTGAGCCCAGCAGAAAGCGCTGCGCCCCGTCAGCAGGAAGCAGCCATCCTGGTCCTCTGGGACCATGGCTGGGAGGTCTGCGCCCCACGCAGCCAGCACAACCGTGCGGAGTTTATTTCCTGAGCCAGGGTGGTGGGGCGCAGGGAGTCCAGGTCCAGCTTCCTTGGCCTGGGTAGGTTTATTTGTTTATGAAACTCGTACATCAGCAGCTGTCAGAACTTCCACGATGTATGGCTCTGGGCTGCCCTGCTGGGACCAGGGCAAGTGTGGGGCACGTCACCCTGTGTACACCCCAAAGGCCGCCTACATGGGACACGCAGGGCGAAGAAGCACTTGCTGCCCCCACGTTTCAGGCACAAAGTCTCCTGGCTTACACTGGAACAATCCTGATGACTCCACATCACAGGGCTGGGGACAGAAGTACGCCCTTGATTACAGGGGGCTCACACCACCTGGTCACCTTGCACATGACCTGAAATTCTCTCCAGGCCAGGAAGAGCCCCCTGGAGACCCAGCAACACGCTGCTGCTGAAGCTCCGAGCAGCACAACCTAGGGGAAAGCTCAGACAACAGCCTCTCCAGTCCACGTCCCTCGGGGACATTCAGCCCAGGCTGGCTGGGCACCTGCTGTGTGTTTGCCCCATGCCCCCCCTTGCTCCCTGTGGGTCTGGCAACAAGAAGGGAGAGGACGGCAGCCAGGGAGCTGGCTTCCACACCGCGGCCCAGTCCACAGATTAACCCATGCTGGGAGGCAGCGCCTCTGGTGAAATTGCCTCATCAAAGCCTCTCATTCAAGTACTACAGGCACGTGCCCTTGGGGATTGCGCTGCTAACACGGGAAGCCTACTTGTGAGCTCAGGGCTTCCGGGGTTCCCACACGGGCACAAGGGGGCGTGGCCCTGGGCTCAGGCCTTTGCACGGCAGGGGTTCTTTTCTACTCAAGATTCAACTGCAGCAGCATTCTCTTCCACTGGGGCGGCTCGTGGGATCCGTTTCCTTGTGGATGCAGCCTTCATGAGAGCCACATTTGTCCAAGTCCCCAACTGAGGGATAGGCATCTCTCCAACTCAGAGCCACTGCTTCAGAGGTCCAGGGCTGTTTGAGGGATGCTTTGATTGGGCCGTGCCCACCTAGGACAAGACTTCTTTTGATGAAACTTCAACTTTAATTCAATCTGTTCACTTTTGCCATCTACTGTCACTTTGAAAACACATCCACTAATCCACAGGTCCTGCCCACATCCAAAGGGAAGGGGTGATGCAGGGCACGGCAAGCAGGGCTGGGACTCTCAGAGCGGTCTTAGATCCCTTGGCACACCCGTAACCACTCGGCAAACTGTAGTGAGTCCTCCCCAAATCATCGTGAACTCAGCTATGCGTGTTGGGGAGTCTTGGGGAGTGACGTAACCTGCCCAGAGCTGGCCGTTAACCAGAAGCAAGACCAGCACTTGAACTCCAAGCTTCCCGGTCCATAGCACACACTGACTCCGACGCAGGATGCCATCTGTGTTGGATGTTCATCTCCACCCCTTTGGGGTTAGAGAGGGAAGAGACACCGCTCCTGGTGGTTACTCAGCAGCCATCCTCTGCCTGTCCTCGCCAGTAAGGTCCTAATGGCTTCAGCATTAAACTTTCTTATGGAATCCAAGCAGGACTCCCTCTCCACGTAAGGCACATCACAGTTAATCTACACCAGTCACAGGACTTTTCATCGGTCCCGTGGTATCAGGGAGGCCTTTGAGACTACTGGGCAAGGTCCTGTGTAGCTCCTGTCTGCCCCCTTGGTCCAGGCAATTGTGTGATGTCATGGTGCCATCTTGGAACCATGTAGGAAAGTTCAGTTTTAACAAAGGACATCAGCTGGGAGGGCTGACCTTGCCGGGTGCCAACCTAACCCAAGACTGACTTCTAGACTCTAGCCTTAGTGAGGATAAACATTCTCATGGCCTATGTGCAGTCAGTAGGCTGGAAGCTGAAGGCATTCCTGCTGATATGGAGTGAGACATGGAGACCCAGAGAGAGGGGAACTCGTGAGGGTGCTGCTAGGAGGGGCACTTTCATCTTCTCCCACCTCAAGACCATGCACCTGCGACTCTGAGTGGGGTGGGGCACCCGGGCAGAAGTGGCCACCTCACGTGACTTCTGGTGGTGTAGCAGCACCCTTGACGGTTCACACCAGCTCAAGTTCTCAAGGAAGACATTTCCTGAGCAGCCACAGAGGCCCTGAGTGTGGGGACATCCGGGGACTTGCACACACCTGCACGGTGTAAGTCAGCCACATGGGGCCATCACCCAAAATCAAAAGCACAGGATTTGAGAGGAGACTTTTCCCACTGGATGCTGATGCTTTCAGCTAACTGTCCTCCTGGAAGCCTCTGGCTCAGCCCAGGCCATTTGAAAAACAGACTCCTTGCTTCTCCCCATGTCCTCTTGAGCCTAGTACCAAGGTGTCCTTCTTCCGGGCACCTAGAGGATGGACGACAAGGAGGAGGCAGAGAACCTGCCCTGCAGGACCTTCTTTGACCCTTACCTATGAACCTCAAGCCAAACAACTCAAAGGAGAAAAGACAGCAAGGGCCGGGCGCAGCTCAGTGAGTGGGCGATTCCCTCTAGTACCACGGGCTTGAACTCATTCCTTAGTCTGAACATCAGGCTCCTGTGGAACTTTATTCCTTGGTTCAGAAAGACAATATGTTGGGACAAAGTATGCACAGGCCCAGTAAAACACGTGCCCTGGAATCCGATTTGACTCTTCTGGGAATACAGCTGCCCGTGCTACGCAGCCAGCCAGCGTCCTCGTCAGCAGACCCACGAGCATGACCCCGAGGCAGGCCCGGCACAGGACACACATTCCTTTGCACGTGATGTCTGTGTCAGGCCAGGTGTGGGGCCGGCCATCAAGACACTTATTTCACAGATGGAAATCAAGGCAAGTTAGTGAAAAATTGTATAACAAGAGATTCAAGTACCATTTGTAGACAAAGAGAGAAGTGATAACCTCAGGGGAGACATGATTAATTGCCAAGTAAATTATTCAGACAGCAATGACAAGAGGTCAGGGTGGAGACTGATTGCTCCAGTCCAGGGTAATCAGGGAGGGCAGCATCACCCACAATTAGAACTGAAGACACGGGGCATGGACAGCGAGAGAATGAGTTTAGAATCTGCTCCTCCAAGGGAACGATGAGTATAAGGAAGGAAGATGGCAGCCAGAGTGTGAGCAGGGTGCTCTTTTCTTCTGAAGAGATGTTGTGCTAAGGAAACCCTACTCTGAGATTATCTGAGAAGACTTAGCTCTGAAGAGACTTCTCTGAGGAGATATGTTCTGAGGAGACACTTCTGAGGCAAAATTATCTGAGATTATTTGGGAAGATCCTACTCTGAGGAGACTGCTCTGGGGAGGTGCTGCTCTGAGGAGACTCTGTCTTGAGGAAACTCTACTTTGAGGAAACTATTTTGAGAGGCTCCCTTGGAATGGCAAAACAGGTCATAGGGCAGTGAGAGTCATGAAGGTGAATGGATTTGATCCCCTCAGGCACAGCTATGATCTCATACTCGGGATTTCAACTCCACAAACAAAGGTTGGTTGAACTAGATTCAATGCTGATTGATTGATTGAAGTCTAGAATATCTAGTTCTGCTTGTTTAGGGGTGGTTTCTGTGGAAGGAAGAAGTCTTACATCATCTGCTTGTAAAACCCTAAGGAGTCCTGTCTGTCCCTGCTGCTATTACCACCTACACGAACAAGATATAGAAGTAGATGTTTTCAGGCCTTGGGTATAGGACAGTTGTGGCATTCCTGAGAAAGAAAAAGTATGGGTGAGCCTGGCATTCACTCTGGGCCCTTCTTTGTAGTCGTGCTGAGCCGGGCAGTGGAAACCAGAGTACGGTACCACCGAGGCAGTTGGCGTGGCTGAGGAAGTGAGGAGAGGACTGAGCATGAGGGGGGCTCAGAGGCCATGTGGAGCTTCCTCCATGTGTTTGCACAGCCCGTGAAGTCCCCAACTTGGAGAAAGGCCCAACACTCTTCAGAGGAAGACAGCACAATACAGATTCACTACACAGCATCATCTGTGTGCTCAGCACTGAAAATAGCTATGTGTGAAACCGGGGCCAGCGGTCGACTCTGGAAGGAGAGCACCAGCAGAAGCCTGCAACGGGCTGTGATGACTGAATTAGGAGACAGTTAACGCAGCTGTGATAAGCGAGCTGGAAGGCCTGTTTAAAACGCAGCCTTAAAGAGCAAATGGATTTGGAATCTCATGCAAGTGAAAACAATTTTTTTAAATGGAAATTCTGGAGCTGAAAATCTCAATGTCTGATTATTACAAAAAAATTATTGGCTGAGCTTCAGAAGAGATTGAATATGAAAGAAAAATAAAGGCCCAGGGAACTTTAAAAGAGGCATAATTTATCTACTGTAAAGAACAGAGAAATGAATTTTAAAAACACGATCAGATCTCAGGGACCTATGGGATCCTTTAAAGTGATCTAACTTCCAGGGGATGGGCAGAAAGAAAGTGCGAGAGAGTTGGGGAGGGGACAAGAGACAAAGGAAGAGTGAGAGAAGAGGAGGAAAGGAGGAGCCGAGAGAGAGGGAGAAGAAACAGTGATCAGGTTTCTTCCACAGCTTTCGTGACAATATTAATTGACAAACCCAAGACTCTTAGCAAATCCCAAGCAATACAAAGGTGAAGCCAAGCTCACCGGGGCCATTGTGCTCAGACTGCTGAAAACTTCAGCAAAGAGCACCGATGTTGAACAACTAAAATTGAAAAGCGAATTAAATCCAGGGGACAAGAATATCAGTGATGGGTGACTGCTCCTGAGAAGGGTGAAGTCCACAAACAGTGGAATGGTGAGTTTAAGGCACCAAAGGCACTGCCAGGTCACTGTCGTGACGTGAGGCACCACCATGCAGAATGAGAACACTTCTCCAACTTGAGCATGAAGTAGAGGTTAAGAGAATGAGCCGACTGAGACACTGGACAGTGGTACTCAGACTGAGGGGCTTGGCACTGCCCGGAAGCTGCGACAGAAAGGGATGGGGAACAAAGCAAGCAGTAAAGACATGATGAAGCATTTATATAAAACAGGGCTATGCCTTCCATTAATTGCATTAAAATATTACTTGAAGGGAACAGATTATCACTATGAAGTGTAGTTTTAACAAACATAAAAGTTAAGACCCCTCATGACAACGCCAAAAAGCCTGGGGGAGCAAATGGATTTGTGTAAAGTTCCTACATTTGTTTAAAATGAAGGGACCTGGTAAGCAGACGGTGTAAACAGGGGATATTACGTGGCAAACTAGACGCCTTCTAAGAGTGCTGGCATTCTGGAGGAAGCGCAGAAGCAGAACATAAGATCCCTACCATATTTGCTATGCTGATATTTTGCTATCAATATGGGACTTGTTGCCCAGTATCTGTTCTCCCCTTGTTCCACTGTAGCTTTCTCCAAAGAAGCAGTGCAGATGGAGAGATGCAGTTCCTGGCTGCCCTTGAAGCTCCGTGTGACCACTTACCTCATGTCCTGACAGTGCAGTCGGGGTGGGAGGGTTAAGTGAGCAACATGCACGTGTTCATTCCTTAAAAAATAGGACAAGGGCCAGCCAGATAGCTCAGCGGACTGCAGTGCCTGCATATGCAGAGTGCAGTGGCTAGGGTTCAACCACTGGCCTGCTGTAAAGGCCCCGCCTCCCAGAGCAAGCTGAGGCTGTGATTGAGACTGGTCATGCTGGCATGTGCCTGTAATGCCAACATTTGGGAAGCTGAAAACAGAAGGATCACTACAAGTCTGATCTATGTAGTGAGACCCTATAGACCCTGTCCTAAATTGAAAGAAAGAAAGAAAGAAAGAAAGAAAGAAAGAAAGAAAGAAAAGAGAAGCTGGAAAGCTGAAGGACACCAGTGCAGGAAACCTCAGCCACTGGCTAGCTCTGCAGGTAAAGCCTGTTGTTCCCACTTGGAAACTTACATAGGTGACATCGTGGTTTGGATCCTTACAAGGTCCCAAATGCCCCATGCGCTGATGGCTCAGTCTGCAGCCCATGGAGTTCAAGGGAGGAGCTTAGTGGGAGGAAGCTAGGTCATTGGGATGTGCCCTGAAGGGGATTATAGAATCTCAACTCCTTCCCTCTTTTCTCCTTCCTTTACTTCCCAGATGGCATAAAATGAGCAGACCTCCTTGCCCATATGCTTCTGCCATGATGCCTTCTGCCACCACAGACCCAAGACAACGGGGCCAAGTGACCATGAACTGACACTTCTGAAGCCATAAGTGAAAAATCAACCTCTTTTCTTCTAAGTCGATTATCACAGATATTTGTCATAGGGATGGAGGTGTGACTTCCCGAGAGAAGTAAAATTTCAGTTGTTTAAGTCATTTTTCATCTGTGTCCTTGTGACAAGTATCATTAAACACTTAAATTCTAGGTGAGACAATTGATATATGTCAACTGAAAGATCCTCTCTGTGTTGTAAACATATTCTATACTTGCTTGCTACACATCTTATTAAGCATTTACTCTAACTTTCCACTCTCAGACTACCTTTCGTTTAACTATCCTTGCTCTTTTCAAAATCACTAAGCTTAAATGTGCCGTGTTTTGGCAGCACACCTCCTAGTAGAGAGGTGCTTCCACAGACAGCAGCTCTGGGCTTCAGATGATGCTGGAAACTGGCCACATGTATGGAGGAATAAGGGACTTGAGAGACAGGAAGGCACTGGGTGGATTTCCTTTTGCCTGAGGTCAAAAATCAAGAGGCATACAGAGAGGTAAAAGTCGAAAGGAAACCAACACGGAACAGGCTCAACAGGCCAGAACAATGAATGAAAGGCGTCAGATGGAAAGAAGGGGACGCTGGATTCTAGAAATATGACTGTCACACACTTGGATGCTGCCCAGATCCTTGGAGGGCACAGAGCTTCATGGATGGTGGGCAAGCTGCACGTGGCCAGCCAAGTCTAAGGCGCTGGACAGAGAATCATCAACCTGCTGTCCAACCCAAGAGGTGGCGGTGCAAACATGCCACATCTCCGTTCTTAGGATGCTTCTAAAGCAGCAGCACTGGGAGCTCCGCATCCTTAAGTGTTTACAGTAAAGAAACAAGGTCTGAAAGCAGTGGTCTAAGAGTCAAACCAAAAATTCTAAGAAAAGAAAAGCCAATAGAAGTAGTAAATATAAAATCCAAATCCATAAAAAGGAGGAAACAATAATGAAAATAAGTGTTTGGTTTTTGAAGGCCAATAATAAAACATCTATCACTTCCAGTGAGGAAAAGGAGAAGCAGCACAAATTAACAACATTCTAAAGGGCACAGTTAATACAGAACCTGTAGACACTACAAGAATAACAGGAGAATATTAAGGACAAACTTTTGCCAATACATTAAATAAAATGAAACGATAATGTTTCTTAAAAACTACACCTGCACATAACTGAAAGAAATGAAATAGGAAAGCCAATTATGGGCATCTATTAAAGAAACTGATTTGGTTTTCAATCAGCTTCTGGCAGATGAACCTTCAGGACACAACTGTACTGGTGAGCTCCACCCGGGTTCAAGGTGGAGCTAATACCAGCACTCCATGAAGCTGCACACAGAACACTGAAGGAAGGGCCAGTCCCGGGGTGTTTTCTGAGATCAGCATCACTGAAATAGTAAAACCTGAAGGTGTGTTTCAGAAGAAAGGCAGGAGGAAAGGAAGAAGAGGAGACCATTCTTTTGTGTATAGTTGCAAACCAAAATCAGCCATTTATTAGAAAGGTAACGTGTCACATTGCATTACAGCCTGGATGCAAAGTTGACTTAGTATTGGAAAATTGATCCCTGGAATTTATCTTGTTAATACAACTTGAGCTAAAATCAAATGATTTCTTAAATAAATTCACAAAACAATACTTGGCAGCATTGAGCACCAATTAATGTTAAATCCCATCAAAGCAGGATCTGAGGATTCTCAGTCTGATAAAATGCGTGCATGGAAGTCAAAAGCCATAACCAACTCCATGCTAAATGTCATGACCAGAGCTGTGCCCAGAGCTGCCGGGCTCCTACGTGAGAACCAGGCTGATCCCTCTCACCGACGTGTCCCAGGTGAGCAGTGACCCCAGCCGTTGTGAGGAGTCAAGGACCACAGAACATCGAAGCCCTCACCACAAGGGGCAGGACTGTAAGACGGAAATCCTCCCGGAAGCCAGCTGGGCCACATCACAGACACGCCCGGCACACGCAGGTCTGCTTTCACAAAGCCAACAATGAAAACTCATAACTTTAATTTTAAAAGCCAATTGCATTTAAAATAGCTTTGTATTGCTTCTTGGTTTTTTGGCTAGGATCAAATGTAAAAATGTTTTGGAAATTATAAAGCAGTTGAGAGTGGATTTAATGAAAGTTATACACAAAAGAATGTTAAAGAGGAAACAGCCATGAGATAGAAGTGCGGGTACTGTTAGCACATGAGTTCTCTCAGAACTGATCTATAGATTCAGCTTAATCACAATGGATACTGCGTTATGTGAGCTTTGACAAGCTGAATCTCAAAGTTACATGGTTTTAGGACCAGGATAGTCAAAATAGGACTCAGAAGAGTCACAACAATATTGAAAGCAATAACTAAAATTAGAGGACCTAGCATACCAGATTCCAGGTGAGTGTGATACCGGTTGACCACCTCCGAAACACTCCAAAACCTGAGATCTTCCGAGTGCCAGGAGAGGCCACAAGAGGAAACTTCTCTGTGCACAGGACGATGAAACTATTGTAGATTAACCTCACCCTCTGTGTACCAGTGCTGTACCTAGACATAAGCCCCACCGCCAGGTAAACATGCAGAGTCCACAAAAAATGCAGGCACTGCAGCTGGCCCCCTTACTGATAAATGTCTGTGGCCCATGGCCATCACTTTGGGCCCTCTTATAAATGTACAACCTAAAGGTAATCTCATGTTGTCTCCATAAATTCAGTGTTAAAACATTATGCAAGTGTTTCTTTCCTTAGGAGGCTGGGGAGATGGCTCAGTAGAATAAGTGCTTCCCTGGCAAGTGCAAGGGCCTGAGTTCAATCCCCGGTTCTGCCAACAAAAAAAAAAAAAAAAGAAGCAACAAGTGTTTCTTTCCCTGATGTATACTTTTTTGATGGACTCAATATATACAAATAATTCACAAGGTACTTTCAGACAGCATAGTCTGAAAGACTCCTTTTCTCAAGCATTTCAGATAGGAGACCCTGAGCTTTGATTGGCATATGAATAGGACGTGGACACACCAGGTTCATTGGGAATCCTTGAAGGCGCCAAGCTAATTCAATGGAGGACACAACATCCTTTCCAACAAATGATTCTCAGACAGCCAGATGTTCCAGTATGAAATATGAGGGGCGATCTCCTCATCATATTTGAAATATCTGCTCATAAAAAGACTCAGTTAATAAACTAAGTGAGTAAATCAGAGTAGGGTAAAGACATTATAGACCACATGAAGAACTCCTGTTAGAACAGCAGGAATTCAACAATAGAATAAGACAGGAAAAATTCCAACTGAGTTAAAAGAGAAAAAATCTTGGAATAAACACAATAAAGGTCTAGGAACGATCCAGAAACACAGCTCAGCATAATGGGTTCTCATGTCAATGTCAATCAATATCATAGCAGAACAGACTAAGGTTATGAAATGTTGAAGGGTGTGGAGCGACCAGAAATCTCACGTGTTGGTGAGAGAGAATCGGTGGGGTGCGTCCGTGTAACCAAATAGCGTGGGATTTTCTCACAAAAGGTATCAAACCCCCCTGAGTGTATTTACACAAGAGGCAAGCATACATCTACAGAAAAACCATGAATGTGCCCAGCACCTTAACTTATGAGCAAAAGCCAAAAACATTCCAAAGCAGCTCAACAGATACCAGTGCATTTCTACAATGAAAAACTGCACAAAAGTTAAGCATGAGTACATGTTGACACGTGCAGCAGCGTGGATGCATCTCAAGGAAAAGGCAAGCCGAAAGAAAGCGAGGCCACACCGAAGAGCAAGCACTCTGTCCTTCCATTTGTCTACTTTAGAACAGGCAAAATGATAGTTAAAAAAGAAAATCTGAGAAATGGCAGGGAAGGGGCAGCCCGACTGCAAGAGGCAGGAGGCGAAGTTTTGGCTGAGAACAGAGCTGCATGGCACAGCCCTGTGCATGCATAGGAACTCATCCAATGACACACTCCAGATTTGTGCACTTCTCTTTCCTTCTTGTATTTAAACAGTACTTTTTTAATTTCTAGAAATTCATTATTCATTCAGGACTACTATAAACCCACAGTGCTAGCACACTCGTCATGGAGATAGCCATGCTGCCAAGGATCTGAGGCACTGAAGCCCCTCGCACACGGCTGGGGCAATGCGAAGCGCTGCGGCAGCTGTGGAAGGCAGCGAGGCAGTTGTCAAAAGACTGGATAAAAATGGATCTGCCAGAAGATCCAGCAGCTCTACCCAAAAGTATGTAGGAGATGCACAGAACCGGGGTCAGGAAGGCCCGCCCGCACACCACACAGGGGCCGCCACTATTCTGATCACAGCAGCCAGACGTGGAAACACCCACGGTATCCAGCCACAGAATACCCAGCATTCAGCCTTTCTAAAGAAGGAAATTCTGATCCACACAGTGACGTGGATAATGGAAGCGGATGCCACAAACGCCAGCTACAGCGTTGCATGTGGGTCCCAGCTCTACCCCCGGATGGCCCAGCACTGCCTGACCCAGTAGTGAGCCCCACCCAGCAGCATGGCGAGTGAAAGAGGCCCGTCACAGAAGGGTGAATGTTGCGTGACTCTACTTCTGTCTGGCATATTCAAACTCATGGAGTGGAGAACAGAATTTTGTGGAATGTTAGTGACTGAATAAAATCCACAGAACAAGAGCAGAGTTGTATGTTAGTCTGGGCTCTCCAGAGAAACTGAGTTACACAGTACAGTAAGCAATGGGCTCATGTAATTACGGCACTTGGGAAGTCCTGGACTTCTAGCCAACACGCAGGAGCCCTAGCAGAAGGGATGGCGTCAGCTCCAGCCTAAGTCCAGATCTCAAGGCAGGTGATGACCAGTGTCCATGCTGGAAGGCACTCAGAGAGTTCTTGCTTTCTGCTGGTTCTCTGTGTGCCAGTATGAGCTGCTCGTGTCCACCACATTGGAGAGGACCCTCTGCTCCACTCGGCCCAGCAGTGGAAACGCCAGTGGCACCCACGCACGGCTGTAGGCACGGCTGAGCCTCATTTACCCAGGGATCTTTGTTGACGTGAAGAACGAACCAGCCTGAGCTCCAGAGCCATCCTCAGGGCTCTCCAACCTCGCTGCCTACAGAGACCGCAGAATCCCCTGGGCTCTGTGAGCAAACGCTGCCTCTGTCCCCGCTCCACAAGACGCTCTGTGGAGCATTCCCGCAGGAAGTGGTCCTACTTGGGGAGGCCCAGCTCCCACACCATGTCTCCTTTGTAGCCCCAGCCCGAGTTTCCACAAGAACTGGACTCGTGTATAAATCCACATCGCCAGTAGTTGTTCTAAAAGGAACTTCCGGTGCCCACTAAAAGCCACTTCTTCTAGGGGTCTCCCCCACGAACAAGTGGGGCTGACCCTGACCCAGTTGTACCCAGACTTCCTGACATAATGAGCACCCAGTCAGATAATGTACATGCCAAATATCCCCAGCCCACTCCCCAGCGTTTTAGGGCCACTGGCTTGCTGCAAGCCCCACCCACCTCCCTCTCCTGGTGGAGAAGCTCTACTTTTCCTGTTTTTCATTCACACCCCATCTCCACCGGCACACAGGTCATCTGCAGCCGGCAGCTGGGGCCAGCAGCCTTGTTAAGCAGAGCCATTGGCAGGATGGCACCTTTCTCTGTCTCTGTTGACATCCAAGTCCCCTGCATGGGATCCAGGGTCCTTGCCACACTCTAAAAGCATCACAGGCCTGCTCCATGGGGGCTCCTGGTCCCTTTGCTGATCCTCCTGCCCCAGCTGCCAGCTCTGCTCCAGCCACCCTCGGCTCCCCATTCAGCGACATCTGCACAGCCACAGTCCTCCTGTCTCCCGCGGGCTCTCCTGCCTCACCTACTCCCATGGCCGGCTCCCTGAAGCTCCAGCACCCCACCCAGCTCTTTCTGAACAGCAGCTGCCTTGATCTGGATTTCCCTAGAGGCAGACACCTGGACGAGGTTAGCCGTGTGGGATTTTAATCAGGGAGATGTCCATAAAAGAAATGGAAGGGAGAGCTGAAAATAGAGACAGCCTCAGGGTGAGGCGGCTCGAGCTGGTGCAGGGGAACAGCTGAGGGAAGCCAAGGCTGCCTGGAGGATGGGATACTTTCGGCAGAGCTACAGGGGTTTCCGTCAGTGGGCTCCCTCAGCCCTTGGCCTGGTGTGAATATAGGGGTGAAATGTGAGGGGCAACCTCCGCCTCGGCCTCTCATGCTCCAGCAGTAGAAGGAGCATCCTCAGGGACCAGAGTCAAACAGTCCACGGTCTACCCTGGCTCCTAGCCACCACCTCCCTTCCGAAAGGTGAGGGACCTGCTCTCTCCCCTCCTAATCCCAGTGTCCGGAGCAAGGCTAGGCACATAGTCAATGCTCAGTTAAATTTTTGGCTTGGACAAAGGGATGGATGGATGAGTGGATGGATGGGTGAACCCAGGAAGTGTCTATCCTCTTTCGATCCATAGAGCTCTTTGTAAGCCCTCCCTTTCCCACATAGAATTACATTCTATTTTCTTCTATAGCCAACTCAGTTGCAAAAACTGAAGCCGTGGCTCTGGCCACCTGTGTTTGGCTCCACCATGGCACCAAATGCCTCTCAGAGAGTTAGTGAAAGTCTCCTCAGGGAATCTCTTTTGCCCCTCATTTCGTCTTCAGGATGCGGCCTAGGCCAAGGCAGGAATCGGCTGCACCTCCTGAAGGCGGGAAGTGGGTACTGCCGTGCCACACCTACCATCCTGGGCTCTCCTGCCGCCTCATTTTCCTCCAGCCTGCACCCTTGCTCGGTGCAGAGACTTTGGTGGGAATGCAGCAGGACTGGGTGCCAAAGCCTCTGGCTCCGTCCGTCCGCGGACAGCCTGCTCGGAGGCCCCGCTCCCGTGGGCCAGCATCCGGCATCCGGCCAGGCAGTGTCTCCACAGAGCTGGCAGTGTGACATTGCCCTGCTACGAGCCACCTCCTACCCTGGAGGGCACTCGTGCTTGGCCTCAGAAGCCCACTCACCCTCAGTGTCAGGCTTGCAAAGCCAAGCCAGGGAACAGGTTAATACCAGCGCAGTGCCTCCGAATTCTCAAATAGGAGCTGCTCAGAAAGTGGCTATGATTAGTCATTATTATTAACAATAGAGTCAAAGGGAGCAGAGTCGAAATGCCCAGTGCCCCACAGATTGATAGATTGCCGTGTCCCTCTGCTATTCGCTAATGCCATTACTTTTGCAGCTTAATCTTCCTGTAATATTATTTTTCAATAATCAAGGAAGTTAACTTAAACGCAACTCTTCGCTGAGAAGTGCAGAGCCTTACTTACCTTGCTTTCGCTGCAGGGTGTTGACTCAGGCGACTGAGGTCCCAGGGGGTCTCCAGCACTTGGGCCCGGCCCCTCACGATGCGGCCACCCCCGCCGCTCTGCCCCAGACATGTTCTGACCAGAATGAATAAATCTCACTGGCTGTGAAGTGGACTCACGTTTCTTCCACAAGACCTGTGTGTGTCACTGCAGTGCCTACCTTGCGTCAGTGCTGACACTTCCGGAAATGGCAGAGCCTCGGACATCACAATCAAGGCCACATCCAAACTTTTGGAGTAACAAAAGTTGGTACAGAAGAGGAAAAGAGTGCGCTTCACGTTCAAACTTCGGACACTTTTTTGACACCACACAGGCAAAGGCGGCTCTTTGAGTTTTGTTGCAATGGTTTTAGGACTGTGGGATTTCCTTTTAAATAAAGGATAACACACATTGGGTTTTGTTTGGGATTAGCTTACTTCTGTACAGAGCTGCAGTGTGGAAAAAAAAAAAAGAGAGAGAAAAGATGGCCAGTACCTCACTCACATCTGCGATTGCCATAAGGAATGCTTTAAAGATAGCACCATACAAAGACTGTAAAAATAAATCACGGAGGCTTACAAGCTATGCGTCTGAGACAGTGGCACCATCTGCTTTAAGTAACATTTATTTTCCTGGAAAAAAATGTTCTAAAACTGAATAATGGCCATGCAGCCTAAATATTTGCTTCCCATGAGCACCCTGGGGATGGTACGCAAGCGTCCCAGGAATTCAGAGGCAGCGCCGAACGCGCGACGGAGGAAGCCAAGCCGCCCGCGACGCCGCCTGTCCCGTTGCTGGGTAAATGGGAAGCGTTATTATTTATTGCTTTTTCAGCTCCGACAGTTGGAAATATTGCAGAATCAAAAGACATCTGTTGAGTGTAACAGGACTGTCTGCGAAGCGGCACCCGGCCTTGAATCATGCTATTTCTGGACCCCTGGGTGCAGGCGCAAACTCGCTGTGAGAAGCAAACTGCTCCGAGCTCTTTGCAGCCACTCACTTGGCACAAGTGCAGCGCTCCAGGGGGCGCGCCGGGGTGTCATGTGTTAACTCCAGCTGGCGGCTGACGCGCAGGTTCCGCTTCCTCGCTGTCTGATTCAGAAGGTCAGACTGTGCCGCTTGACTAAGCTCCTCTGCATTCTGAACAGACCACAGGGAGCAGTTAGGGGCTGGCCAGGGCCCAGGCTCTGTAATTTCCCGGCATGACTCAGTTTTCCTCATCTGTACAATGGGAGTAATGGTGGTCCCCATCTTATGGAGCTGCTAAGAGAACCAAGTCAATGAGCGCCAGGTGCAGTGTCTAGATACAGAGCTCCCAGGATGTCCATTCCTCCCCTGGTCCTCTGGAGGATATCAAAGGGCTAACGGGGTTCAAGGAAGCTTAAGTGAGGGAGTGCCACAAGCATCGTGGCACACGACATGGGGCAGTCGGTGGCAAAAAGACTGGGTGACCTACTGCTGCAGCCTCTGATTCTGCCCTGTGCGGTCTCTTCTCCCATGGCCCAGCTTTACTCTTTGAGAGCTCACATCTGCCAAGAACGCCACAGCAGATGCAGACACCTAGCCCTGACTCTCTCAGGGCTGCCATCTCACCTTCCCCACGCTGAGGATCCGGCGTGGGACGAAGCGAGTTCAGTGGGCATCGACACGTACTGACACCGCCTGACCACCCCTGCCCCTGCTACCCACCCCCTGGGAGCCGGGGGCAGCTCTGCATGCTAAGAGTGAACCGGAAGCTTCTGCGGGCAGGTCCACCTCCAGATCCTCCCTGATAAACGCGTGCCACTCCTGCACACCAGCAGCGCAAGCACGCAAGAAACGTGTGCTGTGCCCAGCGTGGTGTCATCATTACCGCTAGCGTTGCTGCTGCAGTTATCAGACCCTCTTCGTTAATGATTCCTGCAAGCACAGCAGCTAGTGCACTGCTGGCTTCGTTGTCAGCAAATCTTACGAGTCCTTGCTCCGGAGGGCCACTCATTTATCCTCCAGGAAGGGACTATGTAGTCATGAGATGCGGAGCAGAGTGCTCCTGGGAAGGCGGCAGCCATGCGCTGAGGAAGCACAGTCCTGACGAGCCTGCTGCCCGCTTCTGCCCGGGCCCAGCTGGCAGCGTGCTCTCGGCTGGTGCCTGTGGTACGAAGCCGCCTGAGCATCAGGACTGCGGAGGGCGATCTCCAAGCTCAGCGCCCCTTGCCTCAGCTAAGGGTATTCCCACCCTGCCTCTGAGCCAGCCAGCCTGGAGGCAGACAGGGCGCACTTCCTGAAGCAGCACTGCTGGTCTGCTGGCCTGGGGTCACTGAGCGGGTGCCTGTGGCCAGGGGGCGTGTGCTAACACTCACTGGAGCCATCCCATCTGCTGCCCCCTGAAAGGTTTTCCCTCTGGATTCCATTCCCTTGAGCACTGCTGTGGCTCAGATTGCGGACAGGGAAAAGTGAACAGTGAAAGTCAAGCAAGAGGTGGGATTAGATCGGCTCTCTGGAGGTTGTCCTACAAGGTCTGGTGCCCCAGTCCTGTGTCACCCAGGCAGGCTGAGCACTGGGTGGATGCACAGGGGAGGGTACCTGGCTGCAGCAGGGTGAGGCCACAGTGGGCAGCTATGAAGGCAGAGGGGTGGCCTGCAGCCACCAGTGGAGGAGGAGGCCACAGCTAGCCAGCACTGCTGACACTGCTGCCTTCTCCTGCAGAACACCGAGGACCACAATGCTCCTCTTCTAGGGACCAGACACAAGCAGGGAGAAAGGTCTCCACTCAGGTGCACCTTGCCTCTGACTTGGGGGCCCTAGGGGGCACTGGTGGCAGTGTCTGCAGTGCAGATGGCTACCCTGACAGAAGCAGAACTAGTGTGGTCTGAGACGAGGAAACTGAGGAAGCTGGCACAAGGGAGGGAGCAGTGCCAGGCTGAGCAGGGGGGGGTGGGGAGCAGAGAGGAAAAGACCCGGACATCGGTCGAGCTGGTAGCACAGTGCCTGCAAGATAAAAGCCGCCATTTAAAGGAGTTCAGGGACCCCAGATAGATCCTCTTTCCTGTGCGTCAGTCTTCATTTCCTACTTTCTTGAAAATTGTCGTCGCCATCCTGCCTCACTCCACTCTGCCCAGCCTCTGTGCCCACTCCTCGGCCCCCAACCTGGATGGATGAGAAGAATGGGGCACACAGCTGGGTGCAGCACCTCAGGACCCCAGCGGTCGGGATGCGTCTGTGCAGCTGTCTCAGGGGAGATCGGCGCCAGCCTTGGGGCACATCCTGCTGCAGAAAGTCTGCACCAGCCTCACCTGGTCCACTGAGGGCAGGAGCAAGCAAAGAGGCAGAGGCAGAGGCAGGTGAATTCTCTCTCCTTGAGCTGGCCCCAGACACTGCCACCTGCTGACCCTGGAGCCCAGGACTTAAGCCAGGACCTCCACCTCTGCCCTCCGTGTCCGTGTGTGGCTCTGACCAGTGGGGGGCTCCAAGTTCTTACTCTATTAAGTTAAAAGTCATTGTCTCAAGAACACCACTGGTGGCCATTGTGGTCCTCATCAGTGTCGCTACTGCTGTGGTCACAGGAAGCGGGCAACGATGGAGGTGACGATGGCGATGACCGCTGTGGTGGCAGCAGCCCAGGCCAGCACAGCACAGCCTGCAGAGGCCGAGCCTCCGCCTGCACCGCAGCTTCCATCCCAAGGCTGAATCGGGCTCTCCCAGCTCTAAAGCCCATGGTCTCCCTGCCACCTGGCTAGGTCTCCCAGGGAGCGCGGATGAGCCCAGTAGGCCGAGAAAAGCCACAAGCCAAGGTCCGGAGGAAGCAAGGACAGGATAAGAGGCTGGGTGGGGGAGCGAGGAGCCAGGAGTGGCAGGCGGGCAGGAGCCGCATTCCGGGCTCTTAGCTGGCTGCCCTTAGAGTCTGGACCACAGCTTGTAGCATCCCGAAGCCTCTGAATGGGCCTTCCCAGGATGCAGACTGCCCTGTGGACATCCTGGCTGGAAGGAAAGTCTGCACAGAACTAGAGGAGGCAAGCTGAGCGACTGCCGGCTCCTGGGAAGCGCCAGGCCTGGCCACACCCTTTCCCTATCATGCAGTCAGTGGTTTGTATCATCTTAAAATAACTACAAAGCTTCAGCTGGATCCCTGCTGTGGGTGCCCTCAGCCCTCAGCGTGTGCAAACAACAGCTCATTAGGCTTCATCCCTTGTCTATCTATACCCGCATCAAGTGGAGCAGGCTTCACCTGATACCCACAAGTTGCAGGGGAGATGGTCGCAGAGGGTGGCACGGTCCCCACCGCAGGGCGGGTCTGGCATGCAGGGGCAAAGGCCACCTCTGGTCATCAGGAACAGGAGCGAGGACAACAATGTGTTAACCAGAAGGCTCCTCAGGGCAAACGGGCCTTTGGTGTAATTTTCTGGCAAGAGAGACAGATGGCCATGAAGACAAATCCAGGTTGTTCATGACCATCCTTCCTTCTGAAAAAGCCCACTCTGGCCCCAACTGGTGCCTTAAAGGCCCTGGAACATAAGGACTTTTCTTCAGAGTAGCCAGACGGTTGTGACAAATGGCCTTCAGAAGGACGAGACTTTGGCATTCAGAGCAACTCCACACAAGGGGGAGAGATGCAGGTGGGGGCGAGTCTGTCTGCAGGATGTGATTTTTAGATGGAGAATGTGTCACGTCTCTGTGGAGCAGGATGATCTGACAGGAAGGAGGCGCCTGCCTAGGTATGGCTTGTGGCCCTTCCTGCCCTCTGCTCCCAGCCTGGCCACTTCCGGCCTTCATGCCCTCTGGAAAAGCACAGCTGTTCTCTGATCCTCAATATCCGCATCTTTAAAAGGGATGGCAAATGGCTCAGTGGACTAAATGCCTGCTTAGGCAAGTTCAGGGACCGGGGTTCAACCCCTGGCACTATATGCCATGTGCGTCCTACACCCCGGGCATGCTGAGCCAGCCACTGAGACGGGGCATGGCGGTGCGCACCTGTAATCCCAGCCCTGGGGAAGCTGAGACGGGAGGACCACGACGAGTCTGAGCTGCATGGTGAGCTGCTGCACCAAATACATTTTTTAAAAAAGGAGGGGAGGCAGAAGTAAGCCTGCAGCTGCCTGTTTGCCCTGTCATGCATGGTTTCCCCTCTGCCCTGCCGCTCTGCCATACCACCCTGCCTTGGCTATGTCCCTAACCCTCCACCAGGGGTGAGCTACAGTGAACCTTTCATCCTTTATCTTGTGGGTATCAGGCGCTGCGTCCCAGGGGACAGCAAGTAACTAAGACCCTGGTGCACCGTGAAGGCACCAGGCAGGACCGTCACAGGATTCGTAGGGGATCCTGCGCTCCTTTAGCTTTTCTTTAATCTTTAATGATAACCTTGTGGACATTCACCTTAGTATTTTTTTGACTTGGTGTCACTCGTCCAATTTATTTTGTGGTTTTATTTTTTCTTTCAGGTGTGCTTCTAGAAACCAGGTAGATGTTAGCACTTTTTTGCATTGATCTGAATTTTAACTCTTTCGTAAATATTGAAATGATTCTTTTTTCATTCCCCCTGCCTTGGACCATCCAGGTCTCTATTTTTCTTCCTCTTGCACTTTGCTGTACGAATACGCGCTGTTTTACTTCGAATTTCCCTTCCAGAAGTTTGGAGTGTCTGTATCCTCCCTCATGTGCAACAGCGATTGCCTTGCAAATTTCACCCTCGCCTACTTCTGCACGCTGTTTAAATCACTTCTGCTGGGTCTGCCCTTGAGGAGAAGCCGTGCAGCACCCACTCTCGGGCTTCTTATTTGCCCCCCTTAACACCTCAAGGTGCACCCGCTGCCCTCCCACGGGGCAGGTCTCCCTCCTCACCAGGACATTGACCTTACCCACTCACCCCTTGACGGACGCGCAGGCCACGTCAAGCCGTAGCCAGCTGGCTGTGCCACTACGAACGTGGGAGCCGTGGGTCATGGAAACGTGATGACGTTCACTCTTCCAGTAAGGTCCCTGGGAGGGAGACAGCTGTGTCATCGGTGGGAATTTCTAGCTTGGTCTCTGAGGAATCCCCACTCCCTTCCGCAACGGCTCTGCTAGTTTAAGTTCCCGCCGACAAGCAGGAGCTTCCTTTCCCAGCAGCCTCCCCATTTGTTATTATTTTGTTGACTAATTAAAGCCATTCTTTCTAGAATAGAACAGAAATCCAGATTTTAAGCTTTAGCCTTTTGTTTTTTTTCTGGTACCGAATTTTTTAGGAATTTTAGTTCCAGATTTTGTCAATATTTCTCGATGGCTCTTTTTAAATCTTACAATGCAGTTTTATTCATGACAGAGACAACAACACTGGCGATGTTTGGAAGACCGTGACTGCAATCGCCCTGAGCTTTCCGCTTTGTCTGGTGACTTTTCTTGCCTCCTTCTAGCCTGAGGCCCACTTGGGCTCTGCAGCGTACATGCTGGACGACCTTTCCTCCGGGAACACCGCACAGGTAACGCAGCTTCAAACAACGCCTCTTTCAACATCGGTGTGCCCTCTGTTTTCACACTGATTGATGTAATACACAACTCTGAATTCAAATTCTCCCTGCCACTTTGGACACATTGCCTCAGTTACCCTTAAGATTTCACATTGAAAATTATAAATCTGGAAAGCAGCCTGCTTTTTCCCCATGCATTTTTAGGAAGGACATTTTGGAGGCCTGCATTTCAGAATGTTGATTTCTTTTCTACTCAGGGCCCAAGTGTAAGTGGTGTAGACACGCTTAGCGCCCTGGACCCCTGCAGGTGACACAAGCTGGGGCTCCCAAGTCCTTTGTATAAAATGACACGATGTTTGCGTGGAATCTGTGGACATGTTCTCACATGCCTTAAGTATTCTGAGGTTCCTTATGGCGTCTGGCAGAAGTCAGTGTTAATGAAATAGTTGCTGTTCTGCACCACACAAGGAAGAGTAACTGGGAAAAAGAAGGTGCAAGCTCACAGCAGACACAGCTTTTCTCAAGCACGTTTGGTCCACAGTGGGTTGACAGTAAACTCATGGAAGCCGTGGACCTGCAGCACCAAAGGAACGCCTGAAAGCTATGTCCACAGTGTACATTTAAAAAGGAATGTTCTTTAAAGATGTATGCTAAAATAAAATGTTCATTTACAGTGTTTTTGCTTAGCATTCAATAATCTCTTTAGAATCAATTCTGTCTTAACCTCAGCCCATTTTCTTTTATTGCTTTCAATCTGATTTTGATTCTCTCTGGCATCGCCAGTCTGGATCACTCATCTTCGGGCAATTATTTGAGCATTTTTGGAACTGTCATCCACTTCTCTCCATTTTTCTCTGTTTCTCTTCTCTTTCTTGCACACATGGATCGCCTCATTTTACCTTCTGCTCTGGCTGTGTCTAGATGTCCCCCACAGCCTCACGCAGGCACAGTGGGCACTTTCAGAGGTGGCTGGACCTAGAGTATGTGACGGTGGGATTGACTCATAGTGCAGAGCTAGGTTCGAGGGCGCCAGGGTTAAGGCTGTTGAGGGCGCTTCCCGCCCTACGTGGCCTAGATAAGATCTGAGGGACAGACAGAGCCACAGTCATTCCTTGTTACTTTGCCACCTCCGCCTGCCATGAACTATTGCCCCCCTGCCACACCACGGTGCCTTGGAGCCAGCTGAATACGGACCGAAACCTCTGCGAGCTAAGTAAGCTTTTCCTCATTGAACATAGTGTTGGTTATTTTTGTCTCAGCGAGAGGACAACCAGGACCCCTCCCAGGCAGTTCGGAGTCACTCTGAGTTGGGCCTCTGCCCCACCCACAGCACACCTTCTGGAGCCCGCATTCCCAAGCCCTCGCTACTCCTGCTCTTGCTTCCTGACAGCTCCCCATTTCGGAAGCCATATGTGTGTGCTCAGGAGAGGAACACTCAGCCTCAGAAAGCTGTCCTTCTCCCTTCAGTCATCTAGAGATGAAGCATATTTCTAATCCAAAGTCAAATAAGGATTCCACAGAACCTGACAAATGGACTCCAAAGTTCATGCAGAAATGAGAAGCAGCAGAAATGGCAGGGATGGGGGAAGGTGGAGAGAAACACTTGCTTTCAAGGCTGGCAAGAGAGCAGGACCCCCACCTGCCCCACACAAGGTGGTGCCTGGGCCAGCTGTAGCGTGTAGGTGCCCTGCCAACAGGGGAAATAAGAGGGCACAGAGCAAAGAAAGGGGACTGGGGGGCTTCTCAGTAATACTGACTGCGCAACTCATTGTCCACGTTTCAATAAGGCAAGTAGCTACCCACCCCATGTTGCTCTCCAAATTCATTTCACAGAAATGTAAAACTGAAAATAAAGAGGAAAACATAAATATTTAAAATAAAATGCCATCAGGTAACTTTTCTAAGCTGATAAATGGAAGACATCCTACACAGAACCTCCCAAAGTCCAGCAATTTTTTAAAAGACTGATCCTTTCAACGACTTTGTCAACTAAACCTTGTGTTTTTGAAAAGACCCAATAAAGAAGGTTAACAATAGAAAGATCTTTGCAATTCACCCTCTTATCTCCCCTGTAGGCAGGACATCTATGCTCTGAGGACAAAACATAAACCCGTAGCAAGATTGCATCAGGTATGAGCTGTAGTTTCCTAGAAATGGACAGAAGTCTGTGTTAGTAAACCAATGAGAGAATTGGCTTCACTAGGAACCCCAGGGTCAGACGCTCTGGCCCTCAGGGGAGGGCCACGGTGGGGCCAGGAGATGAGCAATCCCTGTGGGCATTTACACAGCTGCGTTGCATGCAGATTGGAAAGCTGGACAGCACAGCTGGGAACAGGGCAAGGCCCCCAGGAGACATCTTCAACACACCAGGGCACCAGTGTGCGGGGTGCCCCGGGGCTCAGAGTCATGAAGAACCAGAGCGACTGAAAGCTTCATGAACTAGTGGGGGACAAAACCTCAAAGCAGTACATCGGCTCAATCTGAGAGGTGCACCGTGATACAGGAAGGAGCTGCCGCTGTGCGACCCCAGGGGTGAGCCCAGAAGGCACAGAGTCATGCCCGCTGCGCCCAGGCGGTACCATCAAATGGGTGAGCAGAGATACAGCACGGAGGGAGGTCAGAGACGCTCCAAGGCGACACGCAGAGGGTCACCCTCCTAACCACAAAGCCACATGGGCGGGAGCGAGCCAGGGGCCACAGGTGAGCTGACCGCAACAGCCCTTCACACACCGTGAAAGCCAGGGAGATGGCAGGCCAGGTGCAGAGGCCCTGACAAGTGACCTGCGACCATGATTTTGAGCATCTTTAGAGCTGTAGAGGGGAATTTTCTATATGATCAGATCACCTCCATATTCATAATGAATAATTTGAAAGACACAAAAACAAAAATAAATCTTTCATAATCTATGTCTTTTTGCTCTTTTAAGTTTATCTTTAACAGATACAGATACATACGTGTGGAAAGTGCATGGCGTTCTGGTGCCTGCATACATTGTGTGTTTCTTAGGCTAGGTTTAGTGCTATTTCTCTTCTCGAATGCGGCTTTGTCTGTCTACCTGGCCATCTGTGCGTTCATTTATTTCAGTGCTGAGGATGGAATCCAGGGCCTTCACACTCGGCTACATCCCCAGGCCTTTTTATTTGATTTATTTTATTTTGAGGCAGGTCTTGCTGAGTTGCCAAGGCTACTCCAATGTCAGCTCCTCCTGTCTCAGCTTCCCAGACTGCTGGAACTACCAGTGCGCGGCACCAGCCCAGCTCACATGTTTACCTCTTTCTTTATAATGAAAATTTTCAAAGTCCTTTCTCATACTTTGGGAAATGGACGGTGCATTCTTGGAGTCCATGGTCACCCCGGGGACAACACCGTCCCAGACCTCCCTGACCCTCTCCAACCAGCAACGCTCGGCCCCTGATGACCAGCATTGCCCCCCGATCCTCTCTCCACAGCCTTCCTGACCAGCGTTCTACTGCCCACGCATCTGAGATTTCACGTCTGAGCGAGATTCTTCGGGACTTGTGTTTCCACCTAGAGACTCCATTCAAGCGCTGTCTCCCCTGTTGACAAGCCACCGGAATCAGTCTGAGCCCCACACGCTTCTTCCCATCATGGAGGTGCCGAGGGACAGAGGCCCTCACGGGGGCTGCGTGGAGAACTGGTGACCACCAGGCTGCACGGGGAGACGGAGGCCACGGTGCCCCCACGCCACTCGGCCCAGCTGGTCTCAGAGCTGTTCCCTCGTGCCCACACGGCGGATGCTGTCTAGTGAGGTCCGGGCCAGGTGGCTACTCATCCAGCTCCATCTGTGAGAAGGCAGAGACTGGCCAAGACACAGGAATTTCTGAGGACAGGATTTCCATTTAAGATACAAATTTAACAAGGTCCCTAGAGAAATTATTTGGGGTCAGGAATCTAAACTTGCCAAATAAACATACTGTCAGAGACTACAATGGAAAAGTTCCTCTGCCCCCCCACCTCCTGCTTCAACAGTAAGGAACTGAATAATCCTATTTTTCTTCAAGCTTCAGACAGACCAAGCATTCATAAATATGCATTTTTTCCAACTGGAAGCATTAGACCTTGTTATATCAAGTGGAACTAACTGAAAATTAATGATGGTTTTCAGGAAAAGCAAGATTATATACACAGAAGCAATTAAACACAAACCTATTAATTATTTAACAACTTGTTAATGAGTAGAACTTCAGCATCCGAGCCACGGCTGCTCCGGCTCCTCTTTGCCAAGCCACGTCCGTGTCAACCCTGCAAGGTTTGGCTGCAAGGAGCGAGAAAATCGGGGAGATTTTCACACACACTTGCACCTCCCGGAGAGGAACCCGAGGTGCCAAGCACAGGGAGATGCCAGAGAGCTGCGCTGGAGGGGGAGAAGGGCGCCATATCCAACTTGGAGCCCCACGCCCAACATGCCCTGGAATTTGATCTCACATTCGGAGCATTCGCTGTGAGGAGACGGACGTTAGAGCTGTCTCTACGTGGCGTGTGCTGGTGCCCGGGTGTTAAGAAGTTTAACTTGGATTTGACCCATTTTAAATTAATTGTGTATGTTTTAGGTTCACTCAATGCAGAGAATGCAAAATTTTCGAAACCATAGAAAGTTAAATCTTCACTTATCTATGGAAACTCAAGCTTTTGATTTAAAATATGCACTTACTAAATATTGTGTGTTTATTCAGTCACTCTGTGGATGTGGAATATCCCCTGAGTCCTGTGTGCTGCTTTCCCAAGGTGGTGCCACTGGGAGAGGCGGGACTTCCTGGGAGTTCTTTAGGTCATTGGGGCATGTCTTTGTGTCATGTGGGGCGTGTCTTCATGTTCTGGGGCGTATCTTTAGGTCTTGGGGGCTTGTCCTTCCATCTAAACATGCACAAGACTACATGTGTGTCTGAACATACATGCCCATACATATACATGTCTATAAGTGCACATGTATGAATATATTCATTCACATGTCCTTCCATTCTGCCGACAAGCAGAGGAGGTGCTGTCCTGTCTCCTGTCAGTCCCCTGCCCTACAGGGACCCTGTAGGTGGCATTACATGCAGGCTTGTCAGATCAAAGAAAGGATAAAGATGGAGTACATTCATGAAAAAACAATGAATGCACATCCTTTATTGATGACTGGATTATCAATAAATGAGTGAAGATCAATGGTTCTGAGCGTGGCTGGAAGATGGCTTGGCCCTACAGAGGACATTTGCAGGACCAGAAATGAATATCCAGGTAGCGCCCAGATGGAGGGCTAGCGATGGGCCAGAAAGGGCCACGCCCCCTCTTCCCACCATGGCAGGCACTTTGCTGAGCCCCAGGGTCCCTCCTTTCCCAGTCTCCTGAACACAGGGTCTTAGGGGTCCTCAGCACAGGTCACCCAGGTTCATGTGGAAGACAGAAATAGCACCATCAAATGCCACTGAATGGAAATGTGCATGTCAGGAAGGGCCCAGACCTGAGTCTGCAGGCTGCCCACAGCTGTCATCGCCACGCCTGGAGCTAGCACGTGAATGCTGCAGTGGGAGCCCCTTGGAGAAGGGGCAGCAGGCAGAATGCTGGACACGCTGCTCTCCAGCCCCCCACCTGGAAAGGCTGGGGTTCTGCCCCATCTGGCAGGCTCACCTCACGGCCCCAGCAGCAGCAGAGCCTGCAGGAGGGCGGGAGGGGTCTGAGGTGCGCACACGCCACTGCTCAGCAGACAGCTGGTGCCAGGCAAAACAGAATTAATGGATCAGACAGGACAAGAATTTAAAACCGAAAAAATTGTCAAATGTCCTTGGGTGGGTAACTGTGGGTGTTAAAGACATGAAGCAAGCCTGAGAATACGTGGAAAGGAATCAGAGGAGGTGGGTCCAACACCGCACTGATCGAAGCCTTCAGACCTGCAGGCGATTGTGCCAGAGATGGGAGGCACAGGACAGGAGGGACAGCTTGTCCCCTCAGAGCAGGGACAGGGCTAAAGAGAGGCGGGACCTGGATGCTGCAGGGAAAGGTGTAGACGTCCACACAGCAGGGGCCCCACGCAGTGGGGGGAGGTAAACACAGAAAGCAGAAATTTTGAAAGTGAAGAAAAAAGCAAGAATTTCACAGAAATTCTTCCTTGAATATAAAGGCATTCTCAGCTCTAAAAGGCTCACACAGAGCCCAGCTGGACAGATTAAAAATATAGAATAAAATATAATTATGACCTACACATTACAGTGAAATTTGAAGTCATCAAAGGAAAGGAAGAGACCAAGAACAATCAAAGGGAGCTCGCAGGCTCCCTGCAAAGACGAGGGACCCGACAGGGGCAGGACCGAGGCGTCCCGGTGCTGCTCTTGGGAACGTGGCACCCGCGCGTGAGTGGACGGAGCGCCGACCGGGCAGCAGGCCTCAGGTCAGTGTCCTTCCCACGTCTCAAGACACACAGGCACACGGAGGCGCTAGCACTTGCCCATCCAACACAGAGATGCCAGGATGTCATGTAGCACACACTAAAAAATAAACAAAGCGAAGTTAAAAGAACACCTTCTGTTTCTGGCGATAGAGCAGCATAGAAATTCTGAGAGTGTCCCCCTCTAAAAACCCCTGGGATGCTGGGTGAGGTTCAAGCTGAAGCCTTAAAACTAAAGGAAGCCTCGGAGACCAGGAAGGGAAGAGGGGGATAGAGCGGCGTGTGGGCAGGGGTGGGGGCCCTGCAGCGGCGAGGCCGGAGGGCGCAGGCAGTACGCGCGCAGCGGCCCGGGTAGGGCCTTGGCCGCTCAGCGCGCACTGAGCAAAGTCTCGGCGGAGTGGCGTGGAAGCGAGGTACAAGCAGCCGGAACGCTCGCCGCGGGCGGCATCTCCACCCCAACTCCTAGAGACTGCTGCAGGGGAACCCGCGGCTGCAAACCGCAAAGCAGTCTGAGGGCCGGTTCCCCTGCGCTGGCATCCTCCGAAGTAACAGTGAGCACAGTCCGACCCGCCCAAGACCTCCTACGCTCAGATCACTGCGTACAGAGCGCGTGACATACGTGTCTTATATGAAACTCAGGAATTGAAGACATGTGCCTGGAAGAGATTATCAAAATGTTAACACCGGAAAAGGAATCAAATAGATGAACATTAAGGCCCCTAAAATTAAAAGCACAATGGTTTCCTTTTTTTAAGAGCTGTAGATAAAGAGAACTGGAAAACCAGAGAATCAATCTGAAATAATTAACAGAGAGCAATCCAGATGAGAAAGACAGGAAACAAGAGCTTCTAATGAGAGGTTTAAAGATAAAAGACATCAAGAGCAGGCTGGAAAAGCCTAACAAACACTTCATAGGCGCTGCACAAGGAAAAGAAGAAAGCAGAGAGAAGCCTGTCAGAGCGACGATGGGAAAGGATTTTGCAGAGCACATTTAAGAATTAACTCCCGGACAGACATAGCACAAGGAATTCCAAACAAGGTGACAGGACATGCAAGCCACACCTGAGGAGTGTGTGTGTGGCTCACTGTCCCCTCCCTGGAATGAGACCTCCAACACCCTCAGCTTGAAGGAAGAGGAGTTGACTAGGGCTTGGTTGGTAGAAGTTTCCATCCGTTGTCTGGGGCAGGAAGGCAGAGGAGAGCAGGGCAGGAGGGTGGGGCGGGCAGGAAGTGGGGAGAGGGCGTTGCCAACACGTCCTTCCCGGCCACACCCCCGGCGATCTGCCTCTTCCAGTCGGATCCACCTGATAACATCAGCCGAGCACCTTCCAACATTCCCAGCTGAGTCCGGGAGGATTAAGGGGTCACTTTAGATGTAAACCATGATGTGTTTAAACCAACATGAAATCCTCAATTAACCAGTGAGAAGGAAACGTCACCAGAACACAAAGCCCAGCCACTTCAGTGGTAGGTTTGATAGCAGGGGAAAAGACAAGGGAAAGAAAGGGAGGAGGGAAGGGGAAGAGAGGGGGGAAGGTAAAGAAGAGGCCAAGCCAAGTAACACCTGTAGGTTGGTGTCACCTTGACAGTGTTTCCAAAATGCAGGGTGCCTATGCACCTGTGTGCAGATGGATGGGGTGGGTTGGGGCTCAGGCAGGGCAGGACAGAACCAGAACCCTCTATCTACCTTCCCTGGGGGGAACACACAATCTATGTGAACACGCACCATGAGATCAGCCTTCAGAGTTTTCAACTCATCTGACACGCCAGGAGGCCACCCTCAGGGGAGAAAGAAGCACCTCGGAAGATGGGCCAGAGGCCTGAAGAGCAGAACAAGGTGGCATGGGAGTGGGCCAGGGACCAAGAGTAGAGTGCTCTGTCCACTGCAGACCTGACCCTCTCTCCTGGCTGGGGCTGCTTACGGATAGGTGTGCAGCAGCTGGCACTGAGATGGTCAGAGGCAGACTAACCGGAGCCCGAGGACAGCCTGGCCTGGAGAGCCGTTCTGGCCTGATGGGACTCTGAAAGCCAGGCACCAAAGCCCTCTGCCAGCAGTGCCCGCAGAGGTGGGCGTGGACACGGATGAGTGAGGAGAAGAAAACAGTGACACTAAAATAAACAAGCTGCTGGCCCCCGCCCTCCCATGTGTCCCAGGCAGGCATGGGGGGCAGGGCGAGCTGACGTATGCAATGGTCCAGCAACCCAAGCCTGAGGTCCCAAGCCAACAGAAGGGTAGAGCACGGTGCTCACTTATTCGCCTTTTGAATTAGCTGGAGAAGACAAATCCTGGCCACTCTTTTGCTGGGGCCCTTGTTCCCAGCTGGGGCACTACCTAGGTGAGGGAGGAGAGGACCAGACCCGCACGTCCATCACTGTCTGCTGGTCGTGCGGGCTGCAGCAGTCATGCAGGGTCCCCTACGGGTCCAGCCCAGCCATGTCTATTTGCGGTGACTGATCTGCTGCTCAGCACTGATTTCGTTTTATTTTTTGCTGCCTGCGTTAGCAGCTGATTGAGGCGTAATCAGCTGGATCAACGAGGAACTATGCAAACTCACTGATCAAATGCCATAAATAACTCAATGGGCCACTTCGTGCGGGGTTATTTCTGTTCTATACAAAGGGGCTTATGTAACTCCCATACAACTCGACATCTGAGTTGCTAGCGGGGAGAGAAGAGAGGGGAACGTAATGCTTTTCTCTCCGGGAGAAATCCCTATATATAGTCAGCTTTCTGTTATCTGGGAGCTGCCCCGAGGAGTGTCAGTGCCCCACAATGGGATCTTTGCTGGCGTTCTTTGTTCCGTCCCTTGTTTGTGGCCAGCAGCCTCTTTTCTCAGGGGCTTCGACCTCCTACTGCTACGTAACAAACCAGCCCCAAACAGAGGGACTTATAGCCATCGCAAGCAAGTGCTTCTCTTGGTCCTGTTGGCTGCATGGCTCCGACTTTGCCCTTCTGTCTGTAGTGAGGCTGGACCATGCATCCGCTTCAACCAAGAGCTGGGCCAGAGCCAGGGCCCCGCTGTGGCCTCACCTGCTCTGGAGACTGCAGAGGGGTCTGCCCACATCACCAGGGATGTGCAGCCAGCTGCCTCCTGGACCCCTTCCCGGAACACACATGCTGTCCTTCCCAGGGACCTCGTAGGCAGAGCAGGTGCTGAGCAGGAGCGACAGGTTTGGGGCTCAGCAGTGGTGGTGGCTGCCCTGGCAGGAGTCCCATGGACCACCCCATCCCTGGCCTGTCCCACGTGTGGCCTGCTTCCTGACTGGCTCCTGAACTACTCTAGTTTGCCTGTGAATCCACAGCAGCTGCCTGCCCCTGGCGCCTGGTATGGGTCTCAGAAAGCACTGGAAAGAGCCAGATCACTGGCCTCCACGTGCTCTACCAGTTGACTGCTGTCATTCAGTCAAAAACAGTGGCCCAGCCAGTGCAGAATGGAGGCCAAGAGACCTGGCTCTTGCAGGCAGAGTATGGGGGTGGGAGTGCAGGAAAGAGGCCCCAGGGAGAAGGAAGGGCTGAAAAGCCACACAGAACACCACCCCCCACTGAGCAGAGCCCACCGTGGCCTGGGGATTGCATAGAATGTGAGAATGTTAATCACCTTCAGCTCACGGCCCAGGCAAATCTTCCACTGGATGGGAGTAGGCTGCGGGTTAAATTAGTTACTGAAGTAGGTGCTGAAACCCAGTCCCCACTGTTGCGGGAGAACCCACCACTGTGGTGAGCACAGCCTGGAGACAACACACTGGGCTATCTTGTGGCCAGTGAAGTTGGGGTCCACCTGCTGTGGCCAGAGCCTGAAATCTAAAGGGATCTGCCTGGTGGGATGCAGCTGCCCTGCAAGGGCTCGTGTACTTGAGGCTTGAGCCAAGGGTCTGTTAACCTTCACCTTGAGCAGAGTAAGAGACACCTGGCTGATTGCTAAAACACAGCTCCGGTGTGTGAATGATTGACATTCAGGCAGCAGACTGAGGGGAAGACCCACCTCGGATGCGGGTAGCACTGACCAATGGGCTTGTGGTCTGGGCGGGATAAAAAGGAAAGGAGGAAGCGTGCTCATTTCAGAGAGAGCCAGCCTGCTTCAGTGGATGCACCCTTTGCTGCCAGTGCCTTAAGGCACCAGCCTCCTGTCTCTTCAGTTTGCTTATCTATCTATCTATCTATCTATCTATCCATCCATCTATCTATCTGTCTGTCTGTCTGTCTGTCTGTCTGTCTGTCTGTCTGTCTGTCTAGCTAGCTATCCATCCATCCTTCCACCCATCCATCCTTCCACCTATCATCTATCCATCCATCCATCCATCTATCCATCCATCCATCCATCCGTCCATCCGTCCGTCCTTCCTTCCTTCCATCCATCCATCCTTCCATCCATCCATCCTTCCTTCCGTCCATCCTTCCATCCATCCATCCATCCTTCATTCCTTCCTTCCTTCCTTCCATCCATCTATCCATCCTTCCTTCCTTCCATCCTTCCATCCATCCATCCATCCTTCATTCCTTCCATCCATCCATGCATCCATCCATCCTTCCATCCATCTATCTGGTACATGGTCTCACTTTTGGTGGCTAGCATGGTGTGCCCAAGGCTCTGGGGCCAGCATGGCATGTGGTACTGGGGATCAAACCCCAGTTCTTGTGTTCTCCAGGTAGGCACTTAGACTGCTGAGCTAGCTCCCCAGCACCTCTCCTGCGTTTGACGCAGACCCATGCCTGTTACTCTCCAGGAGCTTGCAGGTCCTTGACCTCGGGCTGCTGCTGCATTCTTGACCCCTCCGGTTGTACGGCTTCCAACTTCTTGGGCTGAGCAGCAGCCAGGTGCGCCAGCTCTCTACTGTGCATGCAGCCATTGCGGATTCTATGGTCTCTGATCCCAGAAGGCTACTTAATGAGTTTCTGTGCATAATTATATATACATTGTCTCACTGATGGTCCTCTCAGTACACAGTGGCAGTATCAAGAGGTGACAGAACCTCTTAGTGAGGCGAGGAGTCCAGAGCAGGACAATTAGGTCACAGGCTGACTGCCTAGAAGAGCAGTTCCAGGCATCTTTCCTAAGGGCAGGCTTTCTCAGGAAGCCCTGAGCTTGGCCCTTGGCTCGGCGCTGCACTTGCTGACCCCTCTCCTCCTGCTGCCATGCCCCTGCTGCACACCTCCTCCTTCAGACCCTCAGCTCCTGCCTCCTCTGGCTGAGAATCAGTGCAGGGTCCCAGGCCGTCTGCCCTGGCTGGCCATGCTGTGGCAGTGGCTTCCAGCGGGCTCGCAGTCTGCACCCTCACTGTCCGCTGCAGCCCCGCATTTCCTCCTCTACCTGGGATGCAATTTGGGGGATTATGTTTCTCTGTAGCAACTCATCACTCAAGGCTTAGTGACTATTTATTTAAAGATTGCCTTTGTCACTCATTCTGCTGTATTTGCCTTTCAGTCTGAAGTTATCGCCCGGGTTCCAGGGGCCGCCACATCCCTCCTGTCTCCCTCCTCAGCCCAAGCTGCTATTTGTCATTAGCTTTACAAGGCCTGGGAAATGTCAGAAGGGAGAAAAGCTGGGCTGGCTGTAGCACTCCATGTTGCCTTCCCAAGGGAATGTGCGCAAACCCGGGGCCTTGCTGTGCCCACCATGCTCCCAGTCAAGCTGGCACGTGTGCTGCGTGGCTGGGGTTCAGGCCTCAGGCCCCCTCCTGGCCCCTCCCAGGGCTGCTCCCCCAAGCATACCCCATCTCCGCTGGGCCTGGAGTGTCCCAGCTACAAGAGGGAATCTGGCTGCTTTGGGACCAAGAACCCATCCCAGAGAAGAGCTGTTCTCCACAGCCAGGCCTTGGGGTGACAGCATGGGGGGTCACACCCTGGGAGTGTCTAGGGCCCCTGTGTGTCCTGAAGGGTCAGAGCCAAACTGTCCTACGAGATTGCTGGGCCTTCAGTGGGAAAGCAGGAAGAGTGCTCTGCTCTCTCAGAGGCTGGGGTGCTGTGAGCTTACTGAGCACCCCAGTGCATTGGTTCTTGAATAAGGCCAGGAACCTGGGAGGTGGGGCAGGGTCCTCAGACTGAGGCGTGGGCAGGGCACAGGGAGGTGGGTTTCTGGTCTTGGATTGACTGTCAGATGGGGAACTAGGGCAACTGAGATTCCTTCCTCCTGGCCGTTTTGGGGTCCAGCGGTACGGCAAGTCCTGTGGCAAGCATAGCTGCAGAGAACGGGTCCATTCGGACCCCTGGTTTTGGGCGGTTCTACCCTATTTCTCACAACCCACGAGAGGCAGCCCATCATGGTGGCAGCCTGCAGTAGAGACAAGCCACTCGCTTCAGGCCATGTCACCAAAGAAAGCAAGAAGGGGTGGGGCTCCCACCAACCCTCCAAGACATGCCCCCAAAATCTTCAGATATCCCCCAGCTTCCACGCCTCCCAGGAGCACCCCAGTGAGGACCAAGGATGCCTACCTCCCATAGGACATGTGGGGGTGCAGGACACAAGTCCCCCCATTTGCATCATCTCCTGTCAGCAGGTGAAGAGTAGGAGTGTTGAAGCTCCAAGACAGCTTCTTGGGGACCCAGCCCTGCCACTGCCCCAAGAACCCCCACTGAGTTCCCCTCTCCCCCCCAGCCCACCCGGGCTCCTACCTCTCAGTCTATCTTGTTCCTCTTCACACTGGGACTTCCTCTGGGAGCCTCCTGCCTCCCTGCGGTTGGGAAGGACTGGGGGTGGTGCACATGGGGGTAGAGCTGAGGTGTATAGCTAGGCAAGGAATAGCTCTTCCCTCCCCAGCTCGACTCGCAGACTCCAGGACAAGGACTCAGAGTTTGATGAGGATCAGGGATCCTTGAAAAGTGTAGAACAGAGTAAGGCTCCATTTCAGACACTTAGTGATGCTGAAAAGATCTACACAATGATTACACAAGTTTCAGAAATAGAAGGGGCCATGGTCCCTTGAGTGATTGCAGATCTCTAGTTGTCCTTGGGGTCTGTGGTAAAGAGGACCTTGCCAATCTCACCTGGAAGCCAGACGAGCTCTAGGCAGAGAGTCCTGTTCCTGAGTCCCTGGCTTGGTCCCGGGTTGAACCATAGGGTTTGGCTGTGTCTGCAGGTCCCAAGGGGTCAACCAGATGGCTTGAGCCAGAGCAGGAGGCTCACAAGGAGATCTCCAGGTGCAGAAGGCAGGATGATCTGAGACCACTAGCCCAGAAGCCTCTGAGCACCTCGAGTTCCACCATCTTCTGTCCTGGTTGCTGACAAGCAGGGCCACCGTCAGCCACTGGGGGACTCTACACCTGCCAGTCGCCCTTGGCAGAGGTCCCAAAGAGGCCACCTGGGGCCCCCTTCTCTATCCATGTGAGCAAGCCACAGCTCAGGGCTCAGGCTCATTAGTGTGGCCTCCCTGGTGGGGGAGGCATCAGGCAGAGGGAAGGTTTTCATTTAAAGTTAGCATTCCCTTTTGATACTCTGAATTTCTGAATTCGTAGGCATTTCCCTGTGGACGCATAAAAGTAACTGATGAAAAGGAGCTGAGGAGCCAGGGGATTCCCCCCAAGAACAAGAAAGACAAGCTCACTAGAGAGCCCTAGTATGTAGGCCAAGACCGCCCTGTCTAGAGCAACACCAAGAGATGAAAAGGAAGGCCGCAGTGGGGGGCGAGAGCTGAGTGCTGTCAGCGAGGGGCCGCTCTGGGCTGGGAGAGCTGCCTGGGAAGCAGACCCGGGATTCCAGGGCCTTGAAGCTTGGGGAGCCAGGGACAGGATTTAGGGGTGCACATGCTGGACAGGAAGCAGACTCTTAGGCTCAGACTGCAGGGCACAGAGCTGGGGGATGGTTCTTGCCTATGGGAGACGACATGTGGGGGTAAACTGAGGTAGAACAACCCTGGGAATGTGCAGGACCAGGAAAGACAAACAGATGTGAGGGAAGAGGAGCCCTTGTCCAACATGAGAACAAGGATAACTTAAAACTAAAATTAATTTTCCAAGTCTGTTCAGTGCTGTCACAGCTCCAGAAACAGCAAATGTTTCTAAATTGTCTGAATCTGGAACCAGAGTTCAGAGTTTTTCTCATTTTCTTTCTTTTTCGGGGGAGGGGGAGATTTTAACACCTCTCTTTTCTTTTTTTTCTTTTATTTTCTTTTTTGAAGAGAGTAAGAACTAGTATAATAAAACATGAGAAACAAGACAGAATTTCACTAAACAAAATGATAGGAAGCCAACAGTGGTTGTCATACTGCATAATGCTGTCCTCCAATTATTTGTTTAGTACTATCAGATATATGCAGGCAAAATTGGTTTAAAAAAAAAAGAGCCAGCTGTGCCTGCAGTGCCGGGGAGACCTCCACCCGCCCCCCCCCTGCTTTTCCCTCTTTCTTCCTCCCTCACCCAGGTGACTGTGAACACAGAAGTGAGGGAGTGCGAGCAGCTGCGGGAGCCTGGGACTTGCTGTCATGTGCGGTGGCAGCTTTCCCTGGTCGCAGGCTGTGAACAAGTGTATATTTTTCTCTTTTTTTTATGTACTTAGTGCAGGGTCTGCAGGGTCTCACTGTGTAGGTTGGACTCGCAGTGATTCTCCTGTTTTCAGCCTCCCGAGCGCTGGAATTCCAGGCTCCTGCCGCCACGCCCAGTCCCAATTGCCTTCCCAGCACACCCCTGGGGCAGGGCTGGCGCAGTACAGCTGTAATGGAACCCCGGCCACTGTGTCTGCCCGAGCAGTCCGCTGAGCTATCTGGCCAGCCCAACATGCATGTTTTTTCTTAGCAGAGCTATTCCCTCCCCCTAGGATGGAGCTAAGCATGATACATCGTTAGGGCTCACCAGAGGAACAGATTCAATGTAAAAGCTATGAGCATATGACACGGGACGCTCACCATGCCACCCACCATCCGTCCCTCAGGAATGCTGCCTGACAGTGGCTGCTGCGTGGCCAGGCATGGCAGGAAGCGCAAAGTGCCATGGACACTGCGGGGCTGGAGGACTCAGCAAGAGCAGTGCGAAGCCCCGAGCTCGCTACAGAATCCCCGCGGCTCTGTTCTGGAACAGCCGCAAGGGCCGGGCAGGAAGGCTGTGCGAGCCTCCACAAGGATTGCGGAGAGCAAGCTCAGAAAAATGAGAGGAGGGAGCCTTCTTTCCCTCTGTATTCCGCCCGGGCTCCGAGCTACTGGTTGCTGCCACCTGCCGTGGAGATGGGTCATCCCGCTTCAGTGAGTCAGCAAGCCCAGCACTGAGCCGAGCCAGTCCACTGGGCATTCCTCCTCCAGGTGGACACTGCACTCACCGTCCCGCAGGGCTGTGCCCTGCCGACCCCACCGAGCTCCGCGGGCGCAGCCGCACTATCTGCATCACCCTGGATATGTGCGCCGAGCAGCCTTGGGCACCACTACTGTGGGACACCAGCGGTGCTGAGGACAGACAAGGCGACGGGTGGCGGCCAGTGGGGTAAGGCTGCAGGTCCCAGCCCCGACCCACCAGTTGTTCTGCTCTCACACACCCTGGCAGTGTCTGTGACAGCTGGGGCTTTGTTCCGAAGCAGAAGGCCCCCGGGGATCTCACTGACTGGGTTTCACGCAGCAAGGGAGAAGTGGCCATGTTCCAAGACCACACAGTCCTCCTGAGCTCAAGGCTTAGACAGAAGAGGCTGCGTCCTGAGTACAAGGGCACCTAGAGGGGCGACGACCGCTGCAGGCCGGTCCTGCGGGTGATGCGGGAGGCAGGGACAGCAGAGAAGAAGTCCTCGCTTCCCCCTTCTCCACCTGCCCAGAGGTCGCCCCACCCAGCCACGGAGCACTGAGTCAGAAGCCCGGGAAGCACAGAACGGTGTAGAGGTAAGCCAAAGACAAACAGCCCAGAATGCCACCTGGTTCTGAGTTGAATGCCACTGTAGTGCAGACCTGGCGCTACCACTCAGTCTGCAGAAGTGGAAGGACTAGGTGGGCACCGAGACCTTCTTACACCTGGGGCACGTGCACCCTGTCCACCTTGCTGAGCCCGGTGTAGTCCCAAATTTGGGGCATCAGAGACTTGGTCCCCAAATCCGGACTTTTTAAATTACTATTATTTGGCACAGGGTCTCACTGTGCAGCTCAGACTGACAGTGATCTCCTGTTTTCCACCTCCTCAGCACTGCGATTGCAGGCACTGCCACCATGCCTGGTCTTGGTGGGCAGCTCAGCATGCGCAGGGGTGGGGCTGGCTCAGCATGTGGTGCCAGGATCAAAGCCCAGCCCTTGTGCTTGCCCAGGCAGGAGCTTAGCCTGCTGACTTACCTCGCAGGCAAATCCAGATCTTGAATGTTTCTGGAGGCAGAAGTCAGGCAGGGCCCCAGGGCTTTCTGAGAAGGGAGACCCAAGCAGGCGCGCACGTACTTGCTTCCTCACAGAAGGCACTGCCGCTGTGGTGCTGCCTGGGGAAGTCCTCACCAGGTGGCAGCATCGAGAACTGCACGCAGGGTAAGACACAGCTCATGACTTTTGCACTGAAGACAGCGGAATGTCTGTAAAACCCAGGAGAGGCTTGGGAGAAAGATCCAGAACACATGAGTCAAGGTCTCAAAGATTTAGCAGAACCCACAGCCAATTTCCGGGTACTCATCCGCCCATCAGTTCTGGGCGTTCTTTATTATCTTGTAAATGACAAAGATGGTTGATGCAAAACCTTGCCCCGTGTTCCTGGCTCGGGTGTTTTGAAATGATTTCCCCTGAAATGTATGTCCGGCTATTACCATTTTGCACACAATAGCAGAATCACCAACCCTCTGGAATTTATAGAGGATGGCAATTTTAATCATCTTTTATGGTCTGCCTTAATTGTATATCATTTTTAATGACAGTTTAAAAAATAAGTTATTCTTGCTGACATCTTTATGACCTCTTTAATACCACAGATCAGGAGTTTTATTGTATTGCATTCTGGGTAGTTTACACAAAGCAGGAGACCAGAGGGGGGCACACCGCCCCCACGGAGCTGCAGATTGTGGAGAAGGAAAGCGCTGATCGTGGCCTTACCGCGGAGTCGCTCCCGATTACATGCTTTACCCGGGGCTTTTATTTCTGTGTCTGTATAATAATTGTAATTTTACTGCAAAAGCTGAGTGTTGGATAAAGACTTCCCTTCAGGGGTAATTTAATTTAATCAAAGCGCTCTGCCCAGGGTCAGTATTACCGAAGAGCAGGAGAGGGTCCCAGCCACCGCCCCTTCTCTGACAACAGCTGCCTCTTCTAAAGCCTGCTCCATTAGAGAATTTCTTAACCCAGGTCTGGAAAGCCGGGAGTCAAGAAATTGAAGGATCACTAATGGTTAAGCCAACGATACTGGGACTTCTTTTTAAAATATTGAGCAGGGAACATCTTAAACAAGCAAAAGGTATCCTCCTGAGTCCCCAAGAGTTGCTCCCTTCCAAGGCCTGCTGGGAACCTGAGAGCTGCAGAGACAGGCCACGCCACCCCTCCCTGCTGCCCGGTGGGAAGAACGGCCCCTCCCTCCCTCCCAACGCCCAGCTGGGCCCCCTCTGCCCGCCTGGTGGGTTTCATGAAGGACTTCTCCGGCTGCTCTTGAGGGAAGGGGGCGCAGAGGTGGCCTATTCTATCCACAGGAAAGGGCTGATGTGTCACTCTGAGCTTCCAGGCCTTCCACCGGGCCCTGCACACCCCTGGAGCTGATTCCAGCAAACAGCCAACATTATCTTAATGGTTCTTCAGGGCGGACTCCAAATGCCCTGCATCCAGCTGAGGTCAACAGAGCCATCAAATCAAGCCCCCCTGTCCCCTCCAGCCACACACAGAGAGGGAACCCTGTAGAGAATAAAGATGCTGAGTACGCTCGGAAGGGCTGTGAACTGCCCGGCGAGGAGCAGGTCCTAATGGCGGCTTCGGCTTCAGCTGTGTGAGAGGTGCTGGAAAGAGGGCTGCTCTGCAGAGCGGATGGGCAGGTGGGCGCAGCCAGTGGAGGGAGGCCTTCAGCGCAGGCGCTCCAGCCCCCAGCCGCTCCCGGGAGAGTCCGAGGGAGCACCGCCAGCTCCGTGAGGAGCACGGCTGCAGGAAGATTACAGCCACAGCTTTCGCCACGTCGGTGGTGCGTGGAGCTGCCTCCTCGCACTTGCGGCATCTTCCTGGAGTTTAGGGAGTCAGCACCTCCGCAAAGTCCTCCTGGCCCCAGAACGAATAGGCCACCTCCGCACCCCGACAGCGCCTCGGGCTCCAATCCGGCTCAGCGATCTCCACCAGTGAGGCTCCCGGGGTCACCTGACGCTGTCAGAGGCCAGAAGCTGCTTTCCTGGACCCCCTGAAGATCTGCACGCTCACTGCCAGGATGGCGTGTATGGCTCACACGTGCAGGAAGCGCTGCCCGGTCCTGGCCCCAACACTCACTGATTGCTCCACCCGGCCTGGTGCTGGCCGGCCTTAGTGTGATCAGACTGTCTTGCTCCGACCACATTTTAGAGTTGCAGACCAAGGGCTTTCCGGTCTGCAGAACCCCACCCCTCCGAGCGGTGCAGGCACTGATTCCCACCCCGCTTCCTGCTTCCTTCCAGGTCTGCCGGAGGCACATCCCCCACAGGGACCACGGGAGACTCGGACCCGTACCAAGGTCTACAGGAGGCACAGCCCCCACAGTGACAATGGGAGACTCGGACCCATACCAAGGTCTACGGGAGGCACATCCCCCACAGGGACCACGGGAGACTCGGACACGTACTAAGGAGCCAGCAGGGCGTTCTGGCCAGGCTGGGGCAGCAGCTGATCCAGAACCTGGGGTCCAGGGATGGCAATAAATCTGATCTGATCCCCTAGCCCTGAGCAGCATCACACAGCTGGTGGCTTTTGCGCATTCTGGACTTTGTGTTCAGTTATCCTGGAGGAAAAGCGGGTGGCTATGGCTGCAATGTGACCTGGCTTCGCCGTGAGTCCCAAGGGGCCAGCAGCTTCTTCACTGTGGACCGCATGCTCTTATTGTCGCCGATGATGACCAAATCCATGCCCCAGAGGGTCTGTGACAACTGCAGCCTGCACAGAGGTAGCTGTCCTGAGAGCTGCCCTCTTGCAGCCAGAGTCCCAAAGGTCACTGCCATCCAGAGCTTTGCACCTTGCTCTGTAAATTGTGGGCTGTGCCTCCAAGCTGCTTCCCTCAGAACCTGGATCCACATTAGCACCAACCTAGAGCCTCAGACTCCAGGTTGAGCCACTCGGGGGCCCAACACCCACTGTGGGCACCGGTGCATGAGCCTTCCTGTGCCAGCGCTTTCTATGGGCGGTACCAGTGTGGAGCCAGATCAGTTCTAGACCCCAAGGGATGTCTGAGGACAAACAGACCGGTCCCTCTCTGGAGAGGGATTTATGAGAGAAAAGGTGTCGTGAACCTCATCAGCATGTGAGCTGACGAGGGCTCTGCTGATGCTGAGTACCACTCAGCAAGGAGGAAGAAATGCACGCAGAGTGCATCCATGCGGAGCAGAGAAAAGCCAAATGGAAAGATGGCGCTCGCTGTGTGGTTCCGCGAGTGCACAGAAGTCTGGGAAGCGTACAAGTTCAGTTCAGCAACAAGACGGTGTGCTCAGGAGCGGCGGCAGCTGGGAGGGGCAGCAGGGAGGGTCCCAGTGTGGCTGTTGCGCTGATCTGATCCCCAGATGCGAGCACACACATGCAACTGTGTGTGCACCACGCAAATCAGCACGTGTGTGTATACACACGCAATAGGCAGCCACGCATGCACGCACACACATCAAAATTTAGGGCGCGGGACATTTTACTGGCAGTCACTTTATGCCACTCATCATAAAAAAGTTGTTCAAAGCAAAATGAGCGTGTTGAAGGAAGCCTTCGGCGCCCAGGGTGTCCGCCTGGGGTGTCCCAAGGGGTCTCTACCTGGCAGCCCTGCAGGCTAGCAGGCCAGAGCAGGACTGACTGGCTGATCCATCCTGTACTGCTCCCAGCTAATCTGTCAGTAGAATGCGGCCCGAGCCATCCCCTTGAGCTTCTTTTCTGGTGCCACCAGCTCCTCTACCCCAAGCCTTAAGGTCCTGGGGCGCCCTTGGCTCAGTACCTAGGTGTCATCTTTGCTCTCACTCTGCTGTGCCATTTAGTCTTGATTGTCAAGATTAGAGACCTTGGAGAAGGGACTAGATAGGGAGGACCCTAACCTCATGGATGGGTCTCCCCAGCCCTTGAAGACCTCACAGCTGAACAGCTGTTCACAGGGGCCACTTGGTTCAAAGTGGCCATGGGGCATGGCCTTGAGGACCACGTCAATCTGGGGCTCAATCTGCTCTCTACCCCTGCTTCTGAGCATCAAGAAGTGATCAGTTCTCTTCCACCATAATATATCTACTATGCCTACCTTGGAGCACAGGCCAAAAACCTGAAACTGAGCTAAGGTAACCCTGTCCTCCTTGAAGTTGCAGGTGCTAGGTGCTCTCTGCCATTAGCAGAAAGCCGACCAACACAGCCACGCGGGCTCACAAGATGGGCACATCCAGTCCCGAGGTGCTAAACACAGTTCTCAGCAGACAGCCCCTCACTAGAGCCACCCGCTCAGCTGCAGACCCCTCACCCTGCCTGGTCCACCTGCACTAAGCCATCCCTGACCCAGCTCCTGCACCCCCTCGAAGGCTGCCCAGCCTGTGTCTCTCCTCTAAGCCATCAGTGAATCCTGTTAGTGCTGCAGTCCTGGCATCCAGAACGGGTCTTCTTTCCCATCGCCTCTCCCAGGATTACCTTGTGCATGCCAGTTGCATCTCCTACCCGCACTGTCTTCTTCCTGCACCTGCCCTGAGCCCCTAAAGCACAGTGAGCACAGGGCAAGCTGATCACATCTAGTCTTACAATAGACCCTGTGCTCAGAGCCCTAAAATTCTGTCCTCAGATGAGTTCCCCAGCCCCCAGGGCTCCCCTGTACCTTTCACTACCTATTCCTCTTCAGCATCCAAACTCTGCCCATTTATTCAAGCATGGGCATATGGGTTGTCTCTAGCTTTCTGCTCTTGCAAGCAAAGCGGTGTGGCAGTCGGTGCACAGTCTCGGTAAAGCCACACGCTGCCATTTGCTTGGGTAAGGGCTCAGGAGCACAACAGCTGTGTAGCGTGGCAGGTGCAAGTGTAACTCCGCAGGACACTGCCACACTGGTTACCAGTGGCTGCCTCCCTTCATGCCCCGCCAGTCGTGTGTGAGCACCGGGTCCCGTCTCTTCACCAGCACTTTATGTGGTCATCTGTTTAGATTCTGGCCCTTCCAGAAGAATTGAAAACATCGTACCTCAGTGCACGATGTGTACCTATGTTCACAGCAGCACAGCTTGCCATAGCTAAATCTTGGAAATGACCCACATGCCTATGGACTGAGGAATGGGCAAAGAATTGTGGTGTTTCCATGCTAAGGAAAGATAAGCTTGAGGCTTTTATAGGTAAATGGATGCAAGTATAGATCATTCTCATACGTGAAATAAATCAGACCCACACGTGTGAACATCACATTGTCTCCCTTGTGCAAGAACCTGAAAGAGTAAATAAAATCTCAAAGGTCCAATAGTAAAAGGGAAAGAAACTGCAAACATGAAATGAGCCGTTGGTATGAGGTAAAGAAGAAAAGGAAGAGGGAAATCATGCATGCGCATACAGGGGATAGCTAAGATGACTGTACCACCAATCTCTGTTGTTTTGTTGAAGGGAGCAGTTAATGCTTAAATTTTTTTTATTTTGACCAATTTTGCAAGCTTGTATCTGATTATCTGAGCAACACTGAAGACAGCAATGAGCTGTCGAATTTCTAACATGTTGGGATTTTTAAATTGTGTGTCTTTTCTTCTTTCCTGCTATTTTTCTATTCTCTTTAAAATAAAAAATGAAGTTTAACCTTTCTGATTTTTATCTAGCAGATGGCATACCATCTAGCTTTTAACTTGCGTTCCCTGATGACTAAGCACGTGTAGCACCTGCTTCTGCCCCTGTCTCCACATCTGGGGTACAGCAGGCGCAGCCCAGGTTCTTGTCTTGTGCGGGCTCTAACCAGACGTAGCCCCGTCTCTTCAGTCAGCTTCCTTGTAATACCCATCTGCAGCCAAAGCACATTGCGGAAGCCCTTCCTCCCGCGCACCCGCTCCAGGACATTTCACCTCCTCTGCTCTCCCATCAGGGTCCTCAGCCTCCACCGCGCTCCAGGCGGCTTGCCCGTGTCCCCTGAGATCCACTTGACAGGTTGTCACCTGAGCCGTCATTCTGGCCACTGACCCCAGCCTGCTCCCAAGCTGTGCCCCCCCTTGTACACGTTGTATTCAAAATTGGACCAATACCTCTTACCGCCCACAATACCCCTTTATAATAGACCCTACCTCTACCTTGATGACCCTGAATAAAGTCTTCCTGGTGTGCTTTTTTTTTTTTTTTTTTTTTTTTTTTTTTTTTTTTGCGGGGGTTGGGGGGTGAGCTCAGCCCGCCCTGGGGGGAGAGGCTGGCATGGCATGTGGTGCTGGGGCTCGAACGGCGGTCCCTGAGAGGCGCTTTAGACCGCTGAGCTATCTTGCCAGCCCTCCTGGTGTGCTTTTACAAGTATTGCTGAGTACTTTTTCTGTAACATGTATTCAAGTCATGGGCATTTTTCCTCCACTAAAATGCATTTGTGTTGAGCTATAGGAAATCTTTATACCTTGGAAAGAAATAATTTATGAGACACATGATACCTAAATATTACCTTCAAGTCGACAGCTCATCTTTAACTCTCTAGCATATTTGATAAGGAGCAGAAATTTTTCATTTTAATGAAGACCAATTTGTAGACAATTCTGTTATAGAAGCACTTAGGGTGTCATACCAAAAATGTCTTCATCTAATTCAAGATCGCAAAACAAAATCTTCTATTTTTAACAGAAAGTTTTAATTTAAAATGTAAGCACACAATTAATTTTAGTTAATTTTTTTTTTTTTTTTTTTTTTTTTTTTTTTTT
>PVKA01004166.1:0-29892 GCA_004027165.1 Ctenomys sociabilis | reverse complement strand
AAATACAAATTCAAATCTATTATACTTCCCGCAGATATACAGCAGATCCAGAATGACAGGTTTGTAGAGCACAAAGATGCATCTTGCTCCGCTGACGACTGCACCTGCGTCTCACCGCTCTGCCCCCCTTCGCCGTTTGCCCCCTTCCGTGCCGACAGCGCACTGCCCTCGTCATGCGAGCTGCATAACCTCAAGCAAAGCTGCTCTTCCAATTCTGTGCCTCACCATTAAAGTGTTTTTTACCATTTTATGCCCTTTGCATTCTTCTATAAATTTTGGGATGTTTGTCAATTTCTAGCAAAAAAAAGCCAAATTAAGACTTTGATTAAAAACTAAATAAAGGACTTTGATTGGTGAGCCAGGGATATGTAGCTCATCTGCATAAGCACCTGCCTGGTGAGTGCAAGGTCCTGAGTTCAATCCCCAATGCCACAAGCCTTTGATTGGCATTATAATTAGTCTACAGATCTATTTGAATAAAACAGACATGCTAAAAACATTAACTTTTGGGGCTAAGGAGATAGCTTGGTGGTCTAATGTCTGCCTGGCAAGCTCAAGGACCCAGGTTCAGTCCCTGGTAGGTGAACCAGCCTCCAAAACCAGGCATGGTGGCACACACCTGTAATCCCAGCACTGGGGAGGCTGAGACAGGAAGATCACTTCAAGTCTCAGCTGCACAGTGAGACCGTCTATCAAATAAATAAATAAATAAATTATTAAAAAATAAAAATGTTAACTTTTATCATCAAGAGCGTACTATTTATCATATTTATTTATTTGATATAAATATATCAAATAAATAAATATGTATATATATTTATGTATTTATAAATTTCCTTCAAAATTGTTTTTAAACTGTTCTGTATTCATGTTTTTTAAACCTTGACAGAGAAAGCCAAAAAAAAAATTTAAAAATAAACCTTGACAGATTTATTCACTTTTATTCATATTTTTGATACTTCAATAAATGACTTTTTGTTGCCTTTTCAATTTGTAATTCTTGGCTGCTATGTAATGAAATACAAGCAGTTTCTGCATGCTGATTTGCTTTCCTAAAATCTCACCAAACTCACTTCTTTGTTCTGGAGCTTTTTGCTGATCTTGTTGGACAGTTTTGCATGCCACTGCAAGCAAGCCTAGATTCTCTCTCTTGCAGTGTGACCGCTGTGGTTGCCTTGCCTTATTGCAGTGGTAAGGGTGTGTCAAAGAGACGCAGTGAGTGGGGAAAGCCTGCCTTCTGCTGACGTCCATGGAAGGCATTCAGGCTTTAGCGTTCAGCTGCACCAGCCCTAGATTCTCTAGAGTCCCTTTATTGGGTTATATTGGCCATATCATTTTACTTTCTACAGTTTCCATGATCTGACACCTTGGGGGCTTCATGACCTGAACGGCCTACCTCGCCAAGAGTGGCAGATACTAGAAATAGGAACAAACTCACCCGGATTCATCTTTCACAGCAAGCAAGCCAGCCCAGAGGGCCCCACAGCTTGACCACCTCCTTCATGGACCTCCGTTTGTCTACCCTGATCATTCCAGGACCAGAGGCCGGGTACTAGGCTAGCAGTACCTCACGGTGGCAGCCGATGGAGCTAAGGCTTCCTTCAGTGCAAGGATCTGGGACACACGACAAGCATAAGCAGGAAGTCTAACTCATTGTCAAGAGACAAAACAGCCAACAGAGTGAGGCTCAGAGATGAACCCAGATGTCAACTCTATAAGATGTACCCTATAAAGCTGCTATGATTAATGTCTTAAAAAACAGAAAAAGGAAAATAGATGCCCTACATGACTAGGTGGAACCTTAATTTTCCAACGTGGAAATTGGGAGAAGAATGCAAACACAGGCACTAGAGCTCAGGACTCCAGTGTCTGTCTGGGGGAAAGTAATTTAATCCCGACAATTCCAAGCTCCTTAAGCTTGGGGAGACCGAGATCCAAAGTGTGACACCCAGAACAGGGTGTGGCCTTCTTTTCCGTGTGCAGCTTCAGAATGGCTCAGACCCACCTAGTCCCTTCCGTGCTGGCCTCTAGGGCACCTCTGCGTTCAGAGTCCCCACACGGTGCCTTACGATCAGCGAACAGGCCAGGGCGGCATACGACTACTTTTAATGTTTGTATCCACTTTGGGATGTCAGTTTGGGGCTTCTACAATATAAGGAGCCCCCTCTCTGCCTCAGAGCCCAGTCCTCTTGCCTTCCCTCCTGCTTCTTCGGGAGCTGGGGGCTGCTCTCTGTTCTGCGCAGGCTTGTGTGACGCCAGCTCTACATGCCTGCCCTCTCCCAGCCCAGGCTCCGGCAACACAGCCCTCCTCCTGCCTTGGAACAGGAGCATATGTGTCCCCAAGGGTCTTCGTAGTTTTTGCTTCAGGTGAAAAAGGACAGACAGGCCCACGGGTCTGTCTCCAGCTCAGAATGATTTCTGTGCCCATGTGGGGAACAGACCTTCCTCCTGTGGGGGCTGATTTTGGTTCCTGCAGGAACCAACTAAGTGAGTTGGTCACTCTGTGTGGAATAGAAGATGGGTCTTAAGCCCACGCAACAAGCCTCTGTCCTAAGTCTGAACGGCCATTAAGCAAGGAGTGTCCACATTCCGAGACAGCAGCTCCTCGACGCCTTTGGGTTTCACAGTTCTGTAGCCCATCGAGTGCTACAGCAGCGTCTCCTGGGGCCAAAGAGCCCAAGCGGCAGGGTGGGCGGCTCCGGCTGCTCAGGGCATGCTGGACCTGGCATGGGGCTGCTGTCCAGGCCGCGGCTGCCCTGCCTGCCTCGCCCAGCCTCCACTCGGACCCGCACTCCCACGTGAAGTCACTGGGGACACGGCCCGGCCTCCCCCGCTCTGGTTCCCCCCACAGGCCACATCAAGCTGACTGGCAAGCGGCTGACACTTCCAAGGCTTTTAGGGACTCGGCAACACCCGTGCCAGGGGCCCGGCCCGCGGGGTAGCTGCGGCGCTGTGCTGCGCTCGGCGTGGGGAGAACGTCCAGCCACAAAGGCCGGCTGCACCGTCAGAACATGCTCGACCATTTAGAGGTATTGAAAGTTGTATTTCAGAGACTCTTACAGCTTTTAAATCATTATCTGCTGTCCACGGAAAGGCTTAATTGGCTCTCTGAGCGCATTCCTCCATAAATAGCCACTAAGCAGAGCTGAATTGGTATTGCCTTCCATTCTTGCTGACGAGGTCATTTTGTGTCATTAGTTCCGGTGGTTAAAATACAAATCAGAAGGCAAAGCACACATGCGCCCTAAGGGAGCCTAATGTGACAGCCTCTTAGGCCTCCTGCGAAGTTACCCAGAGAGACGGGGAGCTCCGCTGTCCCCCTGGGGCCTCCTCTCAGCTCTCCTTAATTCAGCTACCTGAGAACACAGACCAAAGCAACACAGTGCCTCCAGCAGCCATGCCTGACCTCCAGCTGCCCACTGGGGAGCCAAAGGCCTGCAGAAACAGCCTGCCCGGCCACAGCCGGTCCCTGCTCTGGGGTCAAAGGTCAGGACCTGGCACCTGCTGCCAAGGACTCCTATGCTGGCTTTGCTAACCCACCCGCAGAACCCCTGTGGCTCTGCATAGACCACCCTCTGGAATGAACTCCAATCTAGTGTGCTCACACGTGTGCGTGCATTCACAGGCGTGCTTATGCACAAACACATCCATCGACCTCTGCGTTGAGGGAACTCACCTTGAGCAGGGGCGCACACTCGTGCAAGAGCTTCTGAAGAGCAAACTGACCTTTGGATTCGGCCTGGACTTCTGCACATGTCACTTAGGAAATGATTTGCTCCTCTTAATGCAGGGGCAAAAAAGCCAAAGTAAAGGGGCAAAGTGAAACAAACGTCTTTGGTGACCAGTTCACTTCTGTATCTCACCCACAGTGAGGCCCTCAGTGAGAGCTGCTTGGGGAACGCGCCTCCAGATCGTAATGAATCTCAGATTGTTGTTAGACTCAGAGCACTGACGCGTTTTCTAGCAACCCTCTGAACACCAGCCGTTATGATTATGATCCTGTTGTTAGCGCCGTTATCATTATTTTGTCTGGAGAATATTCTCTGGGGACAGCAGATCAAGGCCGAGAAGCTGCTGCGAAGCTGCCTCGGAGTGTCGAGCTGGGGACCCAGGCCTGCGCCTTCCAGTGCTGAAGGTAGAGGCGGGAACCGGAAATCAAGCCCACCCTTCTCCCTCTTCACCAAGGAGACCGTCCCAGCGCAAAGCCTCAGGACTCCACCGACTTGGCTTGTCACAGCAGCCACTGTCAGGCGAAGTGCGGGATGGTGGCACACGCTGGCAGGCACGTCAGTTGCCCAGGGGTCCCTGTGCAGGGTGGATCTCTACATGACTTTGAGCACGTGCTCAGTCGACAGCCAAGAAGACAAGAGTCTCTGCTGGATTCCCGGCCCGTGGACCTGCTTAGGCTGGCACCTGCAGTACCTGGGCCACCGTGGCCAGTGAGAGTGCACTGCGGGGCAGCACAAGGAAGGGTGGAGCAAACTCCTTCCCACATACGGAGGCTGCCTCTGTGGCTCGGACTTGGCATCCCCGCCGCTCATGGGCTGTCAGAGAAAAACACATCCCAGGGCCGGACTCCAGGCACCACGTGTGAAGTGTCACTCGCCCACAGAACAGCGTAGGCAGGAGCAGGAAGGGTGCGGTTCTTGTCACTGCCGAGCTAAGCATGGAAGGACGCCTTGGGGAACACGCGTGCTCACCCGTCAGCACCGTGTCCCCCTGTCACATCCCTGGCAGGCTCTGCTGTGACATCTCGCTGACAGCCTGTGTGCATGCCATGCTATCCCTCCCTTCACTCCACGGCAGCTGCCGCAGCGACGGAGCTTGGGACCATTTCTTCCCGCCATATAGCTCCTCCTGTACCTGTGCCCTTAATGATGACACCAACCAATGAGGGGACTGAGCCAGCAGCCCTGAGGGCTCCTCTCCAGATCTTTTCCATCTACTTCTCACTGGGGCTCCATTGATCTCCTTGACAGATACCACAAACAAATCCTGAGGTTGCAGTAAGCGCCTGTAAATAGCTAGAGAAATAGCCAGAGGTCCCTAGCCTCCCTGCCAGGAGATGGGCACCTCTAACTCTGTGTGGAAAGCAGAACATTTGATCAGACACAGCTCTGCACTTTCCTGGGGCAAAAGCAGCCCTCCGTGGGCTCTCGGAGCCAGGGATAGAAGCACATCTGCCCTCACACAGCTCACAGCCAGAGGGATAGATGGACAGGGGAGCAAGAACTCAGGACAGAAACAGTCCAGGGATGCGGGGCCAAGCAAGGCCCTGGGATTCCTCAAGTGGTGAGCAGAGGACCTGGGCACGGGCAGTGGGCTGAGGATGTGAGCAGAGAGCACATTGGAAGGGAGAGACCTCTGGACAGGGACGTGCAGGAACCACTTAGCCCACAGCTGTGGTTCACATGCAAGAAGCTCAGTCCTGGTGTGGGGGCATGGAAATGTGGAAACCAGCAAAGGGCAAGGCTTAGAGGAAGCGGAGGGCCATCCTCGGGGTGCCACCCTGGGAAGGGAGCACACAGAGCTCTGTCAGGGTAGGCCGCTGCCAGACCTGCTGCCTTCCCTGGTGCTGCTGTCCCAGCCTCTCGATGTGGCCCTTTCCACACAGGACTGCCCCCCTCTCTGCTCCTGTACCATGAGGGGACCCAGCCAAGGGCAAAAGAGGTGGGGCTGCCTGATTGGGAGCCCCCAAAGCTGTGAACTGAGTTCCCCTGTGCTGTTGACTAGTACTCCGCAAAGTAGTGCTGCAAAATCAGAAGGCGGAGGATGCCAGGGTTTGGTTCTCACTTGGAAAACAGCTCACTGAAGGAAGTCAGCGCTCTCCCAGGAACAGCCAAGTCACCAGCAGAGCCCGGGGGCCGCAACCCAGGGAGGGAGGTCTGGCCTGGTCGGTCTCCCCCTGCTGCCCCTCGTGACAGCAGTGCTGCCCACCAAGGTGGTCAGGAAACAGCGGCAGCTGGCGCTCTAGTTAGAGCGAGAGGCTCCGTGTCCCCCAGAACCAGGCTGGGAGCAGCTGCCGGGCGGACACTGTGGGTCTGTCCAGGGAGGTGGTGGAGCATGCACAGGCACCCACCCGCCACACTGAGCCTTCCCAGCCGGAGACGTTCCTCGGACTTCGTGCTCGGTGAGCGTGAAGATGCCCGGTCCCCGCTCCTCTGTGCTTGTGTGTCTCTGGACACATCACCAGCCTGCTTCAGCTTCCTGCCTGCAAAATGGGGTGGTGACAGTATCCCCGTGTTTTGCACACAGTGCCCAGTTGTATCTGGAGAGATGCAGTTGAAGCAGGCCGGTGGGTGGCATAGCTGATGACCCCACCCCTGCTGGCACTGTCACATCACAATGTGCAGGGAGCTGGCTTCCCCCAGGGAGGGGAATAAGAGAGATGACCCCTGTCCTCATGGAGTCACAGCAGGGAGCCTGCCAGGCCTCGATCCAGAGGCTCTCACCACTGCAGCTCTCACAGAAGTGACCCTGAGACTAGGTCACGAGACCGTGGCTTTGGCTGTGGCCTTAGTGATGGCCCCAGGGGGCCTCAGCTGCTCGGCCTGTGCTGTCCACTGACCCTTTGAGCCACCCCAGAGCCTCTCAATAAAGTCTTTCTGCTGAAGGAACAGGTAGTTCCTGTGGTTTTAACAAAGAACCGTAACTTACAAATAAATAAGGCTGGACCAGGAAGTGGCCACTTGACCCAGCTGAAGGAAGGAGGAGATGTGGCCAAGAGCGACTCCTGCCTGTGTCCCACACGCTCCATCTCCCACCACAGCCCTCAGCTTTCCCCCACCTGAGTCTGCCTGGGGCAAGAGCAGCCTGGACGCCAGGGGGTGCCAAGGCCGCAGGGGTCCCAGCGTCCTCTCTCTCAGCCCCAGCCTAGGGCATCCTGTCCCATTTTCCCCCTTCCCCCAGATATGTACACCCAGCCATTCCCTCCTTGAATCTCTTTTCCTGGCACCCAACCCCACCGTGCCTGTGTGCGCACAGAGAGCTCTGGAAGTCATGCACCCTCAGGTGTGTGCTATGTGCCTGAGTCCTGCACCTGGGGGAAGGATGTAGCCAGATGCTCAAAAGCAGGAGGATCCAGGGTTGCACAGGGCTCGGGAGTTCAGGGACCCCGGGCTGGTCTCAGACAAACAGGGCCTGCGTTACAGCACCGCCTCATAAGTACCCTCTGGGCCTCAGCTTCCTCTGCTGTTAAACAGGAGTGCTGCTTGTCTTACTCAATAATCCACTGCGCTGACAACAAGGTCATGCCCTCTAGTCCAAGAAAGCCACACGTGGGACCACAGAGGGCCAAGGTGTCACAGCACTCGAGCTTGGCTTTCCCGTGGAGATTAGGGCATTGGTCATCATCACAGCAACAGGTTCTCAGAGTGCTGGACTGTGGTCCTCTCAGGGGCAGAAGCCCAGCAGCCACCCCGCCCCAGGCTGGAGGGCAGGGACCTAGCGGCCCTGGTAGGAACTGCTTCCCACAAGCTGTACCAGGCCAGACGGCTGCAGAGCTCTGGGGGCTCAGAGCCCGATGGGATAACGAAACTGAAGAACGAACTCTGTATACTCGCTAAAGCATGTTCAAGCAGGAAAATTAAATACACGCTCCCAGAGAGCTCCCTGATGGCTGTGTTTGCTTTAAAAACAGGACCACAGGCCTCAGGACTACTTGTTTTTGCTCCAGCCAGGCCCCAACCACTGTCATCTTCCACTCAGCACACACCTGCCCCAGGAAGGTGGCAGAGAGCAGGCCCCTCTGCAGGAAGGGCGTCCGCCCCTGTGGTTTAGCACGCAGGCAGGGCTCCTGGGTGTTGCTGTCCTTGTAGCACACATGGGAAACTGAGGCTTACTGTCACTACGGGACCAACCTTGAGCCCACAGCAGGGCAGCAAAGTGCTGTCCACCAACCTCCTGGCCACCAACAGCCACAGGAAGGTGTCCTAACAATGGAGCAGAAGCCGGGCGAGGTAGCACATGCCTGTAATCCCAACACTCAGGAGGCTGAGGCAGGAGGATTGTTGAGTTTGAGACCAGCCTGAGCTACAAAGTGAGCTTAAGGCCAGCCTGAACTACATAGTGAGACCCTGTCTCAAAAAGACAAAAAAAAAAAAAAACAATGGAGCAGAGTATGGCCCACAGAGTCCTGTCCCCAGCAATGCCCCCACCCTGCTGCCCAGAACCTGTGATCATGCCATCGGATGGGACAAGAGTGACTTTGCAAACATTGTCAAGGCCCTTTAGAGAGAGCCACCTTGGTATCCCCAAGCGGATCCAAAGCCATCACAGGGTCTTAAAGGGGGAGGTGGGAGGGTCCAAGTCCGGGAGAATCCAAGCTTCCCATTCCCATCCATCCAAGGTGCTGTGACAAAGTGCCACGGACCAGTGGTGTGGAGGAGCAGGAGCTTGGCACTCAAGCCGCTGGGGGTTGGGAGCCCCCGAACAAGGCACTGGCAGAGTGGAGGCCTGGAGAGCTCCCTCCCCCTGTAAATGGTGCCTCTTGCTGTGGACTGGCACAGAGCAGGACCCTAGGACCAGCACCTCCGTGGGAATACCCATGCATGGTTGTGCACGCCACGCACAGTGGACTCCAGGGCCTGCGGAAGGAATGCAGCCCTCCTCGAGTCCAGCCCTGTGTGACTGGCTTCGGACACCTGAGCCCAGACCTGCGCCACTGTGACGGTCTGCACAGTCTCAGATCCTGGACTGCAGCTGGTTCCAGAAGTGGAGACAGGAAACGCACAGGGCCCAGGAGGCCCACCCTGGTGCGAGCGAGGGCCATCTCATTCTGGGCTCTAGCCAAGGCCGGGGAGGTCTGGCTTACGCAAGGGTAGAGGTGAGTACAGCAAGCCCCCTCCCAAGCCACACACCTGCCTGACTGCCAGGACTTACCTCAGTACCAGAGAGGGCAGGAGGAAGGGGTTTCCATGCTCTGTGCCCACTCAGCCCTCCTTCACCACTAGAGCCAGCTGGGCCACCCCAGACCCACCTTGTTTCTCGAACACACCTTCACAATCAACGTTCCCTGACTTGCCTCTCGCTCAGCCCTCACTAGACTGTGTGGGACAATTGCCATTCCTGTTGTGTTCCACACAGGACGAGGTACACAGTAGGTGCTCAAGTGCATGTGGAAGAAACAGGTGGATGCAAAACCCCCAGCGAACCCACAGGCATAGCTCCCGGGGGCTCTGGGTGAGTCCTGGCCTGGGGGCAGCGGGAGCCTACACAGCATCCCCTTGTGACAGGACGGAAGGGAGCCAGCCCGGCTCCGGGCAGGCAAGGAGGACAGGAGTGACTCCCCAGGATGAAGGCATCTCTGGTCCCCTGGCGCTCTCCATTAGCATTCGGGCCTGCAACTGAGCCTCAGTGGGGAGCGCACTCCCGAACCTCGCCGCACAGGGACAGGGCTCCAGAAGAATAAAGATGAAAATTGTCCTCGAAAGGTCAAACGTTTCTCTCTCTTTGCAAAGCCTGAGGTTTTTGATTTCTCAGAGGACGACTAATTCACTTCCAGACAGCCGTCTGCTTGTTGAATTCCTACCAAGAGACGTGAACGGCGATTTCAATTTGTGTTGGAATTAATGCCCCCACTCGGGGGAGACCGGCGAGCTGGAGGCTGTCCGCACATCAGCTGATGCAGTGGCCAGGCCACCCGAGTTGGGCCAGGAGCCCGGTTTCTGCAGAGGGACAGCGCTTTCTGGAACCCACTGTCGGAAGTGACGTTCACGCACACGCGCGTGGCCCGTGCGCTAGTGGAGAAGCAGGGCCTGCCAGAGGCAGAGAAGAGCGCTGGGGAGGGGTGCAGGTGAGGGGGGCCTCAGGGACCCTAGGAAGAAACCAGAGCTGGCGAAGTGGAGGGGATCTGCTCACACAAGAGGAGGGGCTGGGCTGGAGGGGAGGGGAGGAGAGGGGCAGGAATTCGCATGTTGCCTGGAGTGTCCAAAGTAGTCGTGAACCAGAAGACGGGAGTTAGGGACACCCTGCAGCCTCCGAGCTGCTTCCTTCTTGTCCTGGGTAGCTGGCTTCCCACCCCACCCCCACTGCAGTTGGCACTTGGTCACCGTGGTGGACGCTGAAAGACACCCAAGAGCAAACACAGGCTTGGGGCCAGCTCTGGAGGGCCTGGGCTCTGCCCTGGAATTCAGAGCTGCAGTCTGAAGCTGGGACCGCAGGCTGCGCTCCTAAGCCATGAGCCAGCAGCGGCTCGAAGCTGCTGCCAGCCACCCCATGCCTGCTCTGCAGCCAGGCGAGGCACTTGCCAGCAACAGAAAACGGGACTCAGAAGACAGGAGTCTCCCTGCGGCTGGGCGACCTGTGAAGTCCCGGGCACTCTCTCCACAGTCAGCTTCGTGCTGCAGGTCCACCTTCCGTAGCGTGGAGGGAAGTTCTGTAAATAGTCTCAGAAAGCCATAAATTTTCTGGGCCACTCTTCATACCATAAAGGCTGTGTCGAGACCGCTGCCTGGCCTGATGGCCAGCTTGGAGTGCTTGCTGGGTGAGAGAGGAGGAGATGGCTGAAGCCGCAGCCGCAGCCTCATTATTGCGCGACATTTGAGGGTAACTGACACCCAGCATCAGGCCACCCCTCGCTGTGGGAGAGCAGTGCTGGTCGACTCCGTCCTAGCCACAACTACAACTGTCAAGAGAATGCAAATAAATTGATCCGCCTGTGTATTCTGTGCATTTTTATTGCCTATTTATCAAGACAAGTGCAGAACAATCCACACAGGATTTTTGCTCACACGTGCAGGCGTGGGGGTGGAGCTAGGGCGGGGCAGGTTCCCCAAACTTTTAGAGATGCAGCCTTAACTAGAAAGGATGGGGGTCCATGCTCCTTCCAGTGAGGCCGTCGGAGCCGCTGCCCACCTCAGCCTGGAGCATTTTTATCCAATAACTGTTACAAGGAGGCAGCAGACTCCCTCTCCCCGCGTCCAGGGGAGACCGCCCCACTGCCAGGACACCGTCCCTTCAGGGACACAAGCTGTCTAACTCACTTTCCTCGTCATTGCTGAGAAAAGACACTTGACACCCCCAGTTTGGAGGAGGAGAGCTTTGTTCTGGACCAGGTCCCAGTCCACAGCCACTGGCTCCAGGACAGGGCATCGTGGTAGTCAGGATGCAGCGTGACAGGGAGGAGCCAGGAGTGGAGAAGAACCTTCAGGCCACCTCGAGGGACCCAGCTCTTGCAAGCAGACTCCTCCTCCTAACCACATGTCAGCTGGAAACCCCTCATCCAGTCACCTCCCCAGAGCCCCACTGAGGCGCCCCAAGGCTCTGCATAGAACCCCCGACACCTGCTGGCCCCACAGCCAGCTGATTGCTTGCTTCTCTGGTTTCCCCCTGGACTGAGCAGCTGCCCACACTGGGCGTCCCCAGGCCTTACACACGTGGAGAGCTGTGACTCTTCACCCTGCCACCCCAGTGCAGCAGCACAGTCCCAGGGCCAGGGCTTATTTCCATCCTCTCTTGTGGGTGTCCTTTCAGCTGAGACGAAGCATGCCTCTTGAGAAAAGGTTTAGGTGACCTCACTCCCCTGCAAAACTCCAACCCAAGTGATGCTAGGAAGTGTCTGTGTGAAGGACCAGATGTAGGATGGGACGGAAGCAAAAAGGACAGAGAGAGAGTCAGATGCCAGTTGATCCAGGAAGAGGGACTGTCCTCAGAGTGTCCCCAGTGGCCTGAGGTATCCTGGATAGACATCCCCCTTGCTGTCTTGCCCCCGGGCCAGGGCAGACTCTGCCAAGGGTCCCCATGTGCACCCCGGCACTCAGCCTGGTCCGAAGGCTCTGTGTTCTCTGAGCCCTTTTCCTGCTGCAGCCTGGGTCAGACAGGACTGGATTTGCACTGTGCTTCAGTCCCTGCCTACCTGAGGGGTCTCGGCCAGATCACTAAATCTATAGTTCCTCCCCATGGCAGGGAAGGAGACAGCTTTGTCCTAGAACAGCTGCACTGATTCATGCAAGCACAAGGGCCTGAGTTCAATCCCTGGTTCCGCCAAAAAAATGAAAAAGAAGAAGAAAGAAAAGGATTCAGGGAGACTGAGTCTGAGAAACAGGAGCCGGGGATCTAGCCAGGAGCCTCCCACCGCAGCAGGCGAGCACCCCGGGACTCTGGCTTTGCTTCTGAAGCTCGAAGGTCCCATGGCTCCCACCACGCCTTTCTCTCCCTGCATCCCCATCCCACCAGCTGCGTGGCACTGCGAGCCCCTCCCCTTCCAGTGCTCACAACTGCGTCTTCCTTCAGCCCTGCTGGGCCCTGGGGCCTGCCTGTGCATTCCTCACTAGAGCATCCGTCTGTAGCATCTGTACTTGCAGTCGGACTGAGACAGGTACTGCTGCTCCACAGAGCAACCAGGACGGCTCTATCTCTTTGGCAAGATGGCCACTCCTGCCCCGAGCAGAGCCAAGCATTTGGGGAAGCAAAGAGCAGCTACAGCAACAGCTAAAGAGCAAGAGCAGATGCTGAGGGAGGAAGGGCAGGGCCACTTGGACACTCAGGGCTGGACACCAGCAAGGGGCAGCGTGCAGCTTGGAAAGAAGCTGGGACCCCTGGGCTGGAAGGCAGGCCAGGAGGGAGCAGCACTTTCATCTGGACCATCTGCACCGACTGACAGCTTGGAGAAAGATCGGTGAGCAAGGCAGGAAGCCCAGCAGGAACCCTGGGCCCATGCTCGGGCCACACTTCCAAGGGTGAAATGAGTGGAAACCCAGCCAGGGGAAATTAATTAGGGCAGCATCACTTTCCCTGTGTTTTTCTCTGCAAACGAATCCAAGGCCAGGCGGCTATGAAGTGGTGGATAACTGCACCAGGGGAACATCCGGGGACTTGTAATTTAATGAAGGAATGGCCAAGGGGGAGTTGGGGAAGGCAGCAGAAAGCCAGCCGCCACGTGAGCGGGCACATCCCACAGTCAGAAGGGCCAGGTGAGGAGGGAGAACTGTGTGTCTACACGATCCCAGCAGAGCCCCAAAGACGCTGCATGATGATTTGTCTGCTCAGCCATAAGTGGGAACGAGAGAATTCACCCCGCAGGTTTCTCCCCTACGTCTCTGCCTGCCGCGAGGTCTGCGGTTTGTGCTCAGTTCCCCCCTCTAAGCTCGTGTCTCTTCTTCAAGCTGTCATGGAACCAAGGGCTGGTACACGACCATCCTGCACATGACATCTGGGCCTGCAGAAGGGAAAAGCACGGAGGGGCAGCATCACGGGGCCACCTGCGGGGTCCCGAGAGCCCTGGGACAGAGACTTTCATGCCCAGACTTATTCATCCAAATTCCCCAGTACTTGCCGTACCCCTCGCCCCATTAAGCATCATGCCTTGATGGCTAGCTGGGTGTGGCCCGTGTCCCTGGGCATCTCACGGAACTCCGGGAGCAGTAGCTAAGGGCTGGCACCCGAGGAGCACCGCTGGCCCTGGCATGGTGTCCACTGGGCAGAGGACCGTGGAGGAGCCTGCAGACCCCACATGCGGGCCAGGGAAGGGCTGCATGCGGTAGCAGGCACATCTGTGCCCTGGTTCACAGAAAGGGGCTGGAAGAAAGGGGGCACCATCCATGGGCTGGGAGGAGCAAGCCAGCTACAGCGGTGTGCAGTGGCAAATGGTACAGGCAGGCAGGCGGCGTGCGGTGCAGTTCTGAGAACAAACACCCCAGGGGCAGGGCTGGGGGGACCTCAGCTGCACACACTGACCTCCCAGTGCAGGAAGAGCCAGGTGAGGTCTTAGGTCCCAGACAGAGAAGGCGACATTGTTCCTAGCTCCAGGCCAACCCCTGAGGCCCTGATACACCCCTGTCCCACTCATTCCCTGCCTGTGGCAGCCAGGTGGCAGGCCCCAGCAGGGCTGCTCAGAGGACAGCACAGGGCTCTCAGCTAGGGCTGGTTGGGAATTCCCCAGGGAGGGGCCGTGGCTGCAGGCAGGTGGTGGAAGGGTACCGAGTCCAGGCTTGCTTGGCTCCGCCCACCCTGCTTGGCCCAGCAGCCCGGCTGCAGCACAAGAGCTCCCAGGGCTGTACCCTAGCAGGGCATGGCCTCACCGCAGAGGGTCTGGGTGGGCTGCCTGACTCCCCGATGGGCTACTCAGAGCCCCAGCTCTTTGCACCTGTCGTAAGCGGGCGGGGCCTCAAGGCCCCCCTGGAACCCTCCTGGGGCCAAGTGGTCTATTTAGTTGTTTATATAATATAGTATGTGTTATTTTACATGTAACGTATGGACACCTACATTATATCAAATTATTAATGTGTAATTATCTATCTATTGTTCACTATATGAATTTTTTCCCATAAAAAGTAGTGGAAAACAAAATGATGGCTTCTGAGTCCCAAACTACAGCCACAACATCGTTTTTCCAGACTACAACCGATTTTGCAGATTCTGTCTTTAAGTGGGCTGCACCTCTCCCAGGTTCCCTCAGCTTTACTGCTGCTGTCACTGACTTTCTCTGCAGCCAAGGTTACAATGCTTTACACAAATAAGGTTCAAAACAAAGCACAGTGACAGAGCTGGAGAGATGGGCTGGCAGTCTAAGTGCCTGCCTGGCAAGCACAAGGTCCCAAGTTCAATCCGTGGTACTGCATGCTGTGCCAGCCCCCAAACCGGGGGTATTAGCACACACCTGGAAACCCAGTGGGGAGGCTGAGAGAGGAGGATCACTATGAGTCCAAGCTGCACAGGGAGAAGCTGTGTCAAGAAAAGAAAGAAAGAAGGCATGGTGTCAAAGGCGTGAGCCCACCAACAGCACGGCCACTGAAGCTGCTCCCTTGTGTCCGGGGAGAAATGCAGCACCTCACTCTCTTGGCCAGGCAGGGTGCTGCAGGTCAGATTTTCTATTCACCTATTTAATGAGCAAAGTTACTAACACCCAGCAGATTTTTGCTCCAAAGGAGCTGTCACTGTCCTCAGAGAATGAGGACAGGAAGATAGGAGGACAGCAGAGCAAGAGGACGGCAGGACAGGAGGACAGCAGGATGGGAGGACAGGAGGGCAGGAGGACAGAAGAACAGCAGGACAGGAGGGCAGGAGGACACAGGACAGGAGGACAGAAGGACAGCAGAATAGGAGGATAGCAGGGCAGGAGGACAGGAAGAGAGGAGGACAGGAGGACGGCAGGGCAGGAGGAGGACAGAAGGCCAGCAGGGCAAGAGGACAGCGAAACAGGAGGGCAGGGGAGCAGTCGGACAGGGTCTCCTGGTCTTGCTCCCGCAACCTCCACACCCCCAGCACAGCATCTGGTACTTAGCAGGTGCCCAGGAGACCCGCGCAGGTGGCTGAACAAACATCTCCAAGACATTCCTGAGACCACCATTCTACCTGAGATCTGCATTGTCTGAGGCAAAGTGCCCACAGCTGGCAGGCAGGCACACTTTGGCAGAGGAGGCTGGCCGAGGAGTGTGTGGGCCCCTGACGAGTGAGGAACAGGCCAGGGGCTCTGCACTTGGCCTGGCCCGGGCCTAGCTGCAGGAGCTGTCTCTGAGAGAGGTCCCTTCCTCTGCGCGCTCGCCTGGTGTCCCCATCACCCAGTCACCACCCTGACTGGGCCTCATCGCTGGCTCTGCCCACTGCTGCTGCCTTCGCCACGCCGTGGAGCTCAGGACATGAGCCCCAGCCGCTCTGGGGAGCTACAGAGATTGGAGGGCAGAGGGCCAAGGCTCGCCACTGACACGGCTCCCCCTGAGGAGCCGGTCCCTGGCTTCCCGCAGGCCCTTGTGCCTGTCCAGGTCCCTCCTGTGCCACAGCAGCGGCCTCCAACAGGTGCTTCTGGGCATCCCTGACTCTTCTCGGCCACCTGGAGCTGGCATCCATCCACAGAGCCCAGGCCTGTGTGCCCGGGGCCTCTTTCTGCAGATTGCAGCTTCCCGCCCCCAACCCGAGCCCCCAGCCTGCTTTAGAGCTAAGAACAAACTCCCCTCAGGCATTGCTGCCTGCATCCTGGGCCATTTCTGTATCCTTCCTATGGTGGCAGCGGTCAGAAGCCGGAGGGGCCTGGCCTCCGGAGACTCCCATGCTGGGCTCTGGCCCAGATCACCTCTCCTGAGAGACGCACAAGGCTCACTGGGCTCCCTTGTAGGTAGCAGAGATGCCACAGCACACTCAGAGGGTGGCCCACGTGACGCGCCCAGCCAGGAAGCTGGGCCGGAGAGTCCGCCACCAAGAGTCTAAGCAGCTCTGGAGACAAGGACCACAGACGCTACGAGACACTCGCCTAGCGACGCGGTCTCCTGGCAAACCTTCCTCCAGGAGAGTTGCTTCCTTCCCGGACCCATCCCCCCCTTTCCCGGTAGGGTCTCTCCAGGAAACTGCGGAAAGGACGTGCAGCCCGCAGCCCACCGCAACTTTGTGGTTCGTGGCCACCCACAGAATGAAGATCGCGCCATGGGCTGTAATGGAGCTGGAACCTCTGCATCAGCTGGCGGGGCCACCAGAGAGCAGAATGTCCCAAGCAAGGTGAGGCTCAGACGTGGTGGGCACGTCCGCCCTTGCTAGGCTTTCCACCACGACTTTGGAGCGCGCTTTGTGCTGACAGGAAAAACCAGCTCACCGTGCAGCAGCGCCCCGCCAGCAGCAGCCTCGGGTGTCTCAGCTTAGCAGCATCTCAGCTCTATCAAGAGCCCGCGCCCAGAGGTCACCCCGACCCGGCTAGGTTCCGGTGAAGTTCACACAAGCACTAAGCTGCCTAAGCGAATGTGCCTTGGAACATGCTAGTCATTAAGTGATGTCCGTATGTGGCCGTCATGGCGATCGTTGACTTAATTCGAGGGATTCCTAGCAGATTTGTTAGTGGCGTGTCTTTGGGGGGTGGGTCCAGAGATGATTGGCGGGTGGGCCAGCAAATGAGACCAATGGCCTTATCAGGCTGTGGGTAGCATCATCCAATAGGCTTGCAGCTTAGACGCATATGAAAAGCTCCGTTCTGCTTGAGGAAATGCATGTTTTGTGCTCTAGTCTCCTGGGGACTTCAAGCTCCAGCTTCTTCGGCCTTTCAGAGCAAACTCACACCATCCCTCTCCAGGGCAGGTTAGGACCTCCCCCTTCAGGCTGGCCCTGCGTTCTGGGTCGCCTTATTCCACGGCTTCCTGTTTCTCAGGCTGAGAGGCTGCTGAATTTCTGGTGCAGGGCTGGCCACTTGCGCGCCCTGCCTTGATCTGGGGAGCCTGCCCGAGAAGCCCCGCGTCATGTACCTGCCTGTGTTGGCGCTGTGCCTCTGGACCAGCCCGACCAAGGTGCCGTGCATCTGTGCGTGTTGTGCTATTTGTTTGTGAACAGAAACTCGAACTTCTCTCAAGAGCACAGCCAGTTGCCAGGCCTGTTTCCTGTCGACGTTCACTCTCAGGTCTGCTGGTGCAGGACACACCACACACCTCCACGTCAAGATCCTCGCCCACCTCGTAGCAGCCAAGAGCCTTGGGAGGCAAATTCCACAGAAGAAACAGTGGGTGTTTTCCTGCAGGGCAGAGCAGCCACCAAGGCGCTGACCTCTTGTCTTGGATGGACCAGGAAACACAGTACTTCCTTTGGGGTGTGTGTGTGTGTGTGTGTGTGTGTGTGTGTGTGTGTGTGTGTGTTACCAGGATTTGAATTCAGGACCTTGAGCTCACCAGGCAATTGTTTATTCTACTGAGCTATCTCCCTGACCCTCCTTTGGAAAAGAGCTGTCGCTCTTGGGCACTGAGGCCCCCCTCTGTCCCCTGTGGCACTGGTGAGTTCCACAGCTGCCCCAGCACATGAGCATGCCAGCACAGCTGCAGACCGAGCCTGGGAGCTGCTCCGTGGGGCACGGCACACCCAGCACCTCCCCCACCCCCGAGGAGCACCAGCCTGAGCCTGTGGCTGGCTGGTGAAATGAGCTTGACATAAATCTCTCCTCCCAGAGCCAAGCACTCTCAGGGACACACTAGATGCACTTCAGAATTCACTGGCAAGAAGTGCTGAGCACAGGACCCAGGAGCAGAAAGACTGACCGTCCGTGGAGGGGGATGTGGGGACAGGCACTCTGCCTTCCTGGGAAACCTTTCCATCAGCGTCTCAGCTCAGCCAGCAAAGGCTGAACTCCTAAGTGACTAAGGCTGTCCCACAGTGCTGCTTGCCCTGCCCCTTCAGCCTCTGAACTCCTCCACACAGCTTTGTCTATGCTGCAGATGCAAGCTCACCCCAGGACCTAGGCCAAAGAGGATCCACTTTTCCTGGCCCTTCCACAGGCCACTTCCAAGGCCACGGCCTGCCCTGCCCCTGCCCCTGCCCCTGTGGCCTAGATGCTCTTCCTGCCCCTGCCCTTGCTCCTGCCCCTGTGATCTTGATCCCACTCCCTCCCCCTGCCCCTGTTTTCTCCATCCACGCACTTCCCAGCAACCTAGATTCTCGTTGTGCTACTCATTTATTTTGTTGACTGTCATTTTCACTAGACTTCAAACCTTGTGGCAACAGGGACTTTGATTTGTTCATTGCTATTTCTTGGGGCCACAAGCAGTGCTAGGGTGTGAACAATGGCTGAATTAATCAGTGGCCCCTTTGGCTGCTCAGTTTACATCTCAGAAATGTGTCAGGCAGAGACGGGTTGCTGAGGAAGCCAGGAAGAATCTCAAGTCCATGCTGCAGGACGAAAAACTCAGGAAGCACTGCTCACACTTGTCCCTCTGGCCACTCTGCACCCCGCGCTGAGCCACTGACTGAGAGCTGGGGATATGGGCTCCACGGAGGTGGGCTGAGAGGGCTGGCTGGCCACGGAGCGTGGCTCCAATGGTGCAGCAGACAGGGCTAGGGGTCATGGGGTGGAAAAGGGATCCACAGAGCGTGCAGGTTCACAGCATGGCCAGCAGTCCTAAGCTCAGGTGGAGACAGACAGGCGGTGACCTCCAGGTGGCTTGAAGGTCACAGTGAAGGTGGAGAGGTCTGAAATCTCATCCAGAGCGTGAGCAGATTGTTCCAGGGCTCTGGCGGTTCTGCCGAGCATTTCTGTCCCAGCCATGGCTGGCAGGAGGGGGCCTCAATGCACACGCCCGTGGTCTATGGCCCACTGGTCACCCACTGCCACATGACAAGTGACAGCCACTCAGCTGATCCAAACGGGGCTACTCGGCACCCCTTGGTGGTGTGGCTGGAGGCACAGGTGTGGTGGGCTCCACTCAGGCCCCTGCTCGTGGACTTGCTCCAGCATGGTCCCATCTGAACTCTCAGGGCAGAGTCCAGGTCCTTGGCTGTTAACCAAGGCCCCAGTCTCACACTGACTGCCACCCTCAGGGACTGGAGGGCCAGACCCTCTATGGGACTGCATGTGGCCGCCCCACAGTCAAGCTAGTGGCATTCACCCATTCATGCCCTCAGTCTCAGAGGCCAGGAGACTGTTCTTTGCCAGTGTACCCAGAGGATTCGTGGCACTCACACTCCTCATCTGTGTGCAGGACGTGGGGTGGGGCTGGGGAGCCTCCTGCAGTTCTACCACCCCACTCCTTCCTGCTAGTGGATGCCGGCACCAGGAAGATGAGCTGCTTGCCCCAGGCTGGTGACGCCCTTGGGTTCCTTCTGCAAGCGCCGTGGCAAAGCTGTTTTTCCTATAGGTAGAGGCTGCAGGTGGACGTGTGTACGGCGAGGTGGGCAGTGGGGTCCAGGGTACTGAGGGTGGGGTGCTGGGCTCCATGACCACAGGCAAATGCACTCAGCAGACCAAGGGGATGGATGTGCCCAGCCAGAGGCCAGGAGGGAGGCAGGTGGCAGCCTATGGCTCGGCAGCTGACTCCAGCCTGGGATACAGGGTGTGCCTGCTCCCCAAGAGGAAGCACAGCATGTGCTTAGGGCCTAGGGCCAAGCATCCCCTCTCGCTATTGAGACTGAGAGCTTCTCCTGGGTCTCCCTGCCCCACCCCCACGCAGTCCCAAACCCTGCAGCAATGGCTCCCTGGTCCTCAGCCTGCAGCACCTCAGAGACCACTCAGCCTGATGAGCCCAGCCTTGTGGGGGCATCTGGGGACAGTGGACCTCCTTGGAAGCAATGCCAGGGTCACCGAGCAGACAGCAAGGAGAAACCCGGAAGACTGTGTTCCTGAGCCAAGCATGTTTGTGTCGGTCTGAATGGAAAGAACACACAGCGTGTGCCGCTAAATGCCAGCTCCTTCATCTGATAACAAATGGCTGCTGAGAATCAATAACAAGTCCCTGCTGTGGCGCTGGCATGCCCAGGGGCCCTGCAGCAGCCAAGCCTTGCAGAGTAGCTGCTCCCCGGCCTCCCTGCCTCGGTGGGAGCACCGTGCCCCTCAGCCGGCCAGCCTCCGGAGCTCTGGCTGCCCACTTCTCTTCTGCGCCTCAGTTTCCCAGCTAAGCCACACTTCACTAAGCACCTGATGCACCAGGACACTGGGGGGAGGGGGTTGCCCAGGAGGTGGACAGGGTGAGGGAACAAGGCCATGACTACAGTGGGCTTGTGTGGCATCCCTGATGCTGCTTCCAGCAAAGAAGCCCAGGCTGGGTCCCAGCAGAGCTGCAGCAGCTAAGGGGGCTTCTGGGGCGAAGGCTCAGCAGGCAGCGTGTGCATTCTGGACCTGGCCATGGGTTCCAGGGAGGCAGCGCACACAGCCCCTCTGTGCACTGTGGGCTCGTGCAATGCTCTCAGGGTATCTCTCAAGCTTCCCATGGAGGCCAGACCGGCTCCATGCCTTTGTTGTCATTATGGTCCAACTTGCTTTCTCCCAAGGCTTCTGCTTTGTTGGCCCCCACAAGCCCTGCACAATATTAAGAACCCAGTTGGCTGTATGTCCCTGGAGGCACCCAGCAAGCCCATGGCAAAAGAGGCAGCTACCTGCTTTGGTGCTGGCCGGGCAGCTGAAGCCTAAAAACCTGCCCACCACACTTCTGGCACTGTGAGAGACCCCACCCTTGGCCAAGCCCACCAGGACTCAGAAGACCTCACAGCATGGCTCAGCCACAGTGTGCCAGGGCGCCCAGTGCAAGGTTTCCCAGCGTCTTCCTGATCCCCACATCTGCCTTACAATGCAACAGCCTCAGGTGCACCAACTTCAGCATGTGGCTACTTCTGATAGATGCATGGGCTATTGGGGCACCTGCTTTGCACCGTCCAAGTTTCTTACCCTCATGCTCTGGTAGGTCAGCTTGTAGAGCCCTTCAAGGCTTAATTTAAAGGGCATATTTATATCACCAATCACTCCCTCTTCTCAGAACCCATATACTTACCAGGTTAGCGGCTAGCAGTCAGGTGCCCTTCTGTGCAGTAAAGGTTGGAGGGTGCTCTGATTATCTCTGCATCTCCACAACACTGGGTGCTTGGCACAGAGTGAGGCTACTGTATGTACACGAGTGTGTGTGTATTGATGGATGGGTGGATGGATAGGAGGATGGATGGATGGATGGATGGATGGATGGATGGATGGATGATGGATGGATGGGTGAGTGGTGTGTGGATGGATGGATGGATGAATGAATGGATGGATGGGTCGGTGGTGGGTGGGTAGATGGATGGGTGAATGGATAGGAGGATGGATGGATGGGAGGGTGAAAGGGTGGCTGGATGGGTGGATGGGTTGGTGGATGGATGATGGATGGATGGGTGAGTGGTGTGTGGATGGATGGATGGATGGATGGATGGATGGATGGATGGATGGATGGGTCAGTGGTGCGTGGGTAGATGGATGGGTGAATGGATGGATGGGCTGATGGGTGGGTGCATGGGTGGGTGGATATCAGATGGGAAATTGCTAGTTGGACGTAGAAATTAATGGGTAAGTGTAGATGAATGAATAGATAAATGATGGCTGGCTGGATGGATGGATGCATGGATGGATGGATGGATGGGCTGTTTCTTGCAACATTAAATCTATTGTAAGAAGCAAGAGTAGGAAAGAGAATCACCCATCTCTGCGATGGAAACAGAGGGTTCTCTAATTGACTGAGAGATTTCACAATGCCCAGGGCCGTCTGGCTTCCCCCACACTTCAGGCCCCTCCTGAGTGGTTGCTCTTCCTTCTCTGCTATTGCCATGGGCATCGCTCTGGCCCTCCTGCTCGCCAGGACCTCGAAACTGGCCCTTCTAGGTGGCAAACCTGTCCGGTGGCCCCACAACTCACCTAAGCTATTCCTTGGAACCTGGAATCAGGTCCTGGCCAGCCAGCAACTTTGGTGTACTTCCCAAAGACAGAGAAGCACTTCTCAGGCACTCAGGAGGAAAAGGAGGAAGAAAAGAGGAGCCACGAAGCAGCCACCATCCTCACGCCTGAGCCCAGTGTCTGGAAGCCAAGCTGCACCATCCTTTTGACAGAGCAGGAAGCAAGAGGTCGTCTAAAAGGTAGGAAACATGTTCAGGAATTTCATGGGGATGAATACCTGGGAAAGATCGGGCCACTGAGTGGCGACAGCATGTCCTCACCCATCTCCTTCAACAGTTCCTAGCAGGGAGACCATCATAACTCATTTCCCAGGGAGGAAAACTAAGGCAGCCGGAATGTGACAGCAGGCAGTGTCTCTCCCACCTGTCATGGGGATTGGGCCAGAATTCAAGCCTGGGGCTCCTGACTCCTAATGCCTTGCCCTTCAGAGCACTTTGGACTATCTTAAGGAAGATTGGAAGGAAAATAAACAGGGAAAGGATGCAAAGAGAGGTGGAAGAGGCAGGGAGAGCCCATAGGCCCTTCCCTGGACACACTGCACTCCTTCGTCTGATCCACAGAGCAGCAAGCAAAGTAGCCGCCGGGCTTGAGCCTTCCCTGAGAGCATGTGGAGTATGCAGGCAGCAGATGCCGGGCTCCCTGCCGCAGAGAGATGATGTTAGCTCAGTAGGTGACAGCGATTAATAGCTTATTTCTCAAATCAGCCTATTAGAAATAATCATGCCAGCAACCATGGACCATTAATCTGTGCTGGAACCCAACCTGCGCAGGCGGATGTGTGCATGCGGCTGTTGAGACTCACCAGGTGGGGGATTTCTGTGCACACAACGTGGCTGGGCAGGGGCTGGAGCCCAAGAGTTCCCAGCGGGGCCCGGCACACAGGGGATGTAGAGCTGGAGTGACCACACGGGCACTGCGCCCCTTTCTGAAGGTCCCAGGATGACACCATTGGCTCTGCTTAAAGAGGGAGATCCAGAGGACCAGAGCCAGCTGCATTATCTGCCGTGGGTGGTGGTGAAGGGTGGACGCATGCACAAGGACCCTGAATTTGATGTCCATGGGTGGAGTGGCACACACGCACCTGTCCGCATTGGGGTCCCACATGGAACAATAGGAAGGAGACAGACAGTGAGTCGGCCTGCCCCCACCCCTGTCGCTCACCCACATATGTGCACCCTCTCACAAGGAGCACCAGGATCTGTGTCCTCTCTGCCCCATCTCCACTTCTGACACCAAGAACTTCACACACCACAGCGACCCAGAGGGAGGGAACACAAGGACAGCCGAGCCCACCCAGAGGCCACCCTGGACTTGCAGCTCCCAGAGGGTTCACTGGGGCCCTCTGAGGCCTGCCCTCCTCCATTCCTGGACCCTCCTTGGGCCAGTGGACAGGCAAGAGATGAGGGAGGTCTTTCCCCAGCAAGAGAGGCTTGATGGGAGGTCAGGCCTCTTCCGGAGGACACAGGCTGTCCACACCCAGCGTTCTCTCCAGCTGAGCACCACTGGGGATGCTCGGGGACCACTCTAGGCTTTTCATCCATGGCTCCTTACAGACTCAGTGAAATAAACCCTCTGAGGCACCAAGCAGAGTGGTGTGCCCCTCAACTTTGCTCCTGAGACCCTCCCTGGGCTCTTTGCCTCAGGTTTTGACCGCAGGATCTCTGACCCAGCCAGCTCCACCTTGCCCTGACCCCTTCCTTCCCTCAGTCCTCACGCAGATGTCTTCACAGCTGGACATCTGGGCAAACCTGATGGCCATTGGCCCTTGGCTGTCGTGCATGGACTCTCTGTTGGGGCCTCCCATGGAAGCCATGGCAACTGCCCCTGGATGCAAACCCATAACACCCTGCATGCCTGTCACCTGGTCTGAGACTTGTGCGTGATGTGTGCATTGCAGGAGGTGAAGCAGGCCCTGAGCAAAGTTGCGACCACGCGACGCTGTCTGGCCACCCCCAGGGGCCACGCAGATGTCGAGCACTCACAGCAAAGGCCACCTTGAACACTCGGGCAAAGCACCCTCCCTGCCAGTGTCCAGCCATGCCACAGGCGACAGGCAATGGTCACGGCTTCCGCTCTGATCCATCCATACCTTCTCCTATCGCTTGCCCCCCTGGGGGGCAGTGGGGTCCTGGGGCCCCCATTTCCTCTAGAATCATCTTGCAATCCCAGTGTCTCCTCCACCTATTCCCTACCCTACCTTATTATACCCTTGCTTATTAGTGAGAGACCACAGCCAGGTCCTCAGTCTGTTTCTTTGGGTAATCTGGGGGCAGGATTGAGAGAAAAGAAAGGTCTTAGCTGCATCCTTTAAATTCCCAGGTAAAGAGATGTTGAAAAATGCCTCTGGCCACTCCTCCTTGTTCATTCTTCCCACCCTGCTTGTTCCTTCTTAAGCCTCCCTGGAGCCACCGGAGTGGCAGGAGGGGAGTTCAGGGGCCACAGGGACAGTTGGCTGCACAGAAGGTCAGGAGACCAGCAGGCTGGGGAGGGGTTACAGGTGCCTCACGTGCACCCACTGGCGAGGAGCCCCAGGATCAGCCCCCCCCCCACGTGCGGTTCTACAGGAAGGTGGAGACACGAGTTATCAGCCCCGACAGGGCTCCCTTTGCTCTCTGAGCTTGCTCTCTTATTAGAAAGAATAATGTTTCTCCCCTTTTCCATGAAATGAGAGACAAACCTGGATTTCTTCATTGACTTTTGAGGCTAGAGCGAACAAAGCCACCAGAGGGGAGAACGCACCCCATGGGGCCCTCTGTGTGCAGTAAATCTGCTACCCATTGCAGCCTGTTTTCCTAAACCCAAAGTGACTGCAGCTAGCGAGTTTTATTATTGCTCATATATTGTTTAAATATTTCAGCTGGGAGATGGTGTGCAGAGAGACAATAGCCCGTCTGACATAAGATTTATTGGAGAAAGTTGGTGCAAATATATTTGTAGGGAACAAAATATGTTTGTAGAGATTATTCCAGATTTACAGTGATTAATAACAGAAGGGTTGCTGGGCCGTCGAGGAGCGGCCGCCTCCCTGGCAATCACCACAAGGGCCGAGTCAAAATAAAACATCAACTCCAGCGCGCCGGAAACCTCTTGTTGAAAGACCAGAGTTTTCCGAAAGGAGTGAAATGAACACCAGAAACGACACTTCTGCTCAGGAAAGCATCGGACTCTGTAATCTGCCGTCGGTCCTGACAGGCTGATATGACTGGGAGGCAGGATGGGAGGCATCTGTTAGCACCTACAGGGGCTTTGGGTGTCCCCAGGAGGGGACTGACCCAAGCGCCTAGGCCTCGGGAAAGAGGCAGCTGTGCAACCGCCCCTAGCTGTGTGTCCTTGCCCGCTGGGGGTCCAGAGCAAGCCCCCAGCCCCAGCCGGACGTGCATTCCTCTGCGGACAGAAGGGTGGCCACACTCCTCCACGGCCCTCCTGGAGCCACGGGGCCCTGCTAGCTCTCTGCAGACTCCAACGTGATCAGAATGTGGGTGCAAGAGGAAGAAGGGGCCCCACGGCCGCCAACCACACTAGTCCCCCCTCCCAGAGTGCACACAATTTCACCGAAGAGGTGTGGCCCCCACTTGCCCCACCCCACCAGGCAGCTGGCCCCGCCATGGTCTTCACCCTCCTCCTGCTCCTCCTCCTCTTCCCCTCCTGCTTCTCACCCCACTCCTCCTCCTTATCCCTCTGCTCCTCCTCCCCCTTCCTCCTATTCTTCCACCCTCTCCTCCCCCTGCTGCTCTTCCTCCCTTCTCCTTCCCCTCATCCTGCTCCCCCTCCTCCTCTTCTTCCTCCTGTTCCTCTTCTTCCTCTCTTTCCTCCTCCTGTTCTTCCCTCCTGCTCCTCCTCCCCCTGCTCCTCCTCCCCCTGCTTCTCCTCCCCCTGCTCCTCCTCCTCCCTCTGCTCCTCCTCCCGCTCCTCCTCCTCTTCCTCCTCCTCCTCTATCTTGGGCTGGAGGCAGCAGTCTGATTAATAACACTTGTGAGTAGACAGTAGACGCGGGCTGACACTAACAGGCCCCCTAGATTGAATCTTATCATCCAGGAAGGGTAAGAGGGCCTTGTCGAGAAGCGACAGCCCAGAGCTTCTGCCCTGCTGGTGACAAATGGCTTGCAGCCGTCCGCTGCAATTATGAGTCCTGGCTGACAGGCAGGAGGAGGCTCGTGAAGACCCTCGTGCCGCGGCTGCTGGGGGCCATGGCTCAGGTGGGAGCTCGCATCCCACTCGCCAGTGAGGCTGGTGGGACGCCTCCTCCCTCCCACGCTGTTGCCATGGAGAAGAAGCCGGATGGCTCTGATACAGCTGTGCGATGTCTCCCCCGAGACGCGCCATGACAAGTTGGACTGGAAACAGCAAATGAGCAGCCATAATCTTCAAACGGTATGAATAAGTGATTGATTGGGCCCGTGGCTGTAAACAGCTTCTGTGCCGGCGGCGTGGGGCCCAGCGAGATGAGCTCATCTGTCGAGAGACGCGGGCCATGGCTGCTGGCTCTGGCTCGGCCTCCTCGGTATGGTGTGGAGGCCTGGGGTCTTTCCAGAGCTAGTGACCTGCTCATGCTGTACTCCAGGCCCCAGCAGGCTCCAGCCCTGGGGCAGGGGGCTCCAGGAGCTTTCTTGCATTTCCCCACCCCTCATTAGCCACTGTCTGGCTTGATACAGAAGCCTGGCCGGGTGTCTGGGGGTGTGAGACACCACAGCACCGTGGTCCCTGAGGCTCCAGCCTGCGATCCTCAAGGACCTATTTCCTGCTACCTAGAGATGCCCATCCTGCAGCCAGGCACACCAGGTCTCAGGCCAGGGAGGGGCCAACAACGTGGTGGAGAAGACTGGGCCGAGCAACAGCCTCGTGTGCCTGTGGGTTCTCCCACCCCAGCAGGTGAGAGAGCTCTGTATGATGTAGATGCCCAGGAAGCCAGTGGCAGCAGGGACGAGACGGTGAGGCAGGAATGAAGAGAGGAATGAGGAGGTGTGGGACAGAGATGGGGCCACTGGTAGCCCTGATCCAGGGTGCAGGGTGGACACCATGAACCATCCCGCATGCTGTCCAGGGTCTCTAGTGCCAGGCAGCAAAGCCTCCCATCTGTAGCCCAATGGAAACCCCAGAGGAGGGGGTGAAGGTCACCAGGAAGCAGTGGACCATGGGAGAGTGCACGCAACCTTACGCATTGCCATCATGGAGCTGGGCCACACGGTCCGTGGGGACCCGCGGTGAGCCAACCCAGGCTGCCCTTGCAGCTCCAGCATCCCGCATCACAGCACAGCACCTAGCAGGCAGCCCTGCCGTGACCACCATGGACGTCAGCCTTGCTGGTGCCATCCACCACAGGCGACAGCACTGCGTGGCACGCCAGGCCCCGCAGAGCTCTGACGGTGTCTGGAGCCAAGCAGGAGGACGCAGGTTAGGGTCGCCCTTGAGGTCGCTAAGCTGTGGGCTGCCGCCCAGTAGCAGCCACCCCCTGTCCCACCAGGTGACCTTCGCGTTAGGACTCGGAGTCCAACGCCAGCTCTGGAACATGAGCAGGCTGCTCTGCACCCAGCCGGCAGAGCAACGTTTCCTGTCTCTGCTCCTTGGGACCCAGCAGGGAGCCAGGGCAGCTGCCAGCACACTCTGAGGCCACCTCTGGTCATCAGTCTTAGATACGGGTCACCCTGGCTGGGTACCAGCCACATGAGTGAAGAGGCCTGCGGATGCCGCCAGCTGCCTGCCATGGAGAACCCCACCTTGCACCTCCCCATCCGAGCTCCCAGGCACTGCAGTGGAGCTGATATTTCTCCACCACACTCAGGGTCTGTGAGCGTAATGGCACTGCAGTGCTTTTGAGGCAGTAGCGTGGGGAGCTCAGGCAGGCAGCAAGGACGACCAGAGGAAAGGCCAAGTCGGTAGACCATTGCAGGGCTGGGGCGGGCAGCGGCATGCAGCGGAGCGGGCGGCGCCTGTGGGCTTGCACCCCAGTGGCGTGATGGACAGCTGAGTGGGGGTTCCGGCTGGGCAGGTGCAGGAGCAGCTGTGACTCAGAACAACAGCGCTATAATGTCACAGGCCACCCTCTGAGCGTCAGCACAGGAAGCCATCGCTTGGGGAGAGGCCAGAGGCCCGGGCTGCGTTTATACCAACAGAAAGGTGTGGAGAGCTCTGCCAGCCAGGAAGCTGTCCAAGGAAGCTCACAAGGGCACTCGCTGTAATAGCCCCAAATTGGAAACCCTCTCCTGTCCATCCACAATGGGATGAATAGATAAACCAAACAATGCTTACTCCGCTGTGAAAAGAACAATCCAGCACTCACTGTGAGAGCAGCACCGGTTAATCTCATCGCAGAGAGACAGAAAAGGGAATAAACTTTACAGTTATTGTTATGCAAAGTCTAAAAAGAAAACAGCCAAAGTGGTGAGAAACAGAAAAACGGAAGACGGTGGAAGGGGGGCTGGGGACGGAGAGAGCCGGGTGCCACTGGGCTCCGCAGCCACGACCGCGCTCTGCTCACTCAGGTAGGCTCGGCTGGTGCCAAGCACCTTGGGGCAGCTGGGGCACTCCTGCACGGCTTGCCCATCACAGCCCCACGGCCCCCATGCAGGTGGCCACAAGTGTTCCCCCTTGGCAGCAGCAAGCAGCTGCACGGAGGGCCGGCTCTGCCCAGGCCCCGATGGATGCTTCCTGAAGCGGGGCGACTGGCCCAGGCCCAGCCCCCGCTCAAGGGAGGGCTTTTCTTTATTTCTTTGCTCATCTGAACTTCACAGTAATGAGGTCCACGACCCTATAAATAAAGTGCATCTCCCTTACAGTGAGGTGCGGAACCTCGGCCGTGTGGTCCTGTAATAACATCGCTGATTAAAATTCATTCAACTGAGAATTAAATATAGTTGCTGACGCATCACTGAGTTTTCACAAAACGTTTTTCATTTGTGGCAGTGCCCTAAGAATGATCGGAATGAGACATTCATTAAGGGATTCTTAATTAGAGTTTCAAGAAATGTATAGTTGACTCGTTTTAATTACAATATAACTTCACCTCGTCAATCTTGTGGCAGACTCCTTGTGTCACTGCGTGGACTGCGTCCACCGCTGGCCACACAGCGTCACACTGACCGGGCAAGGTTGCCGGCCCTGGCTCGTCTGAGGAGGGCTCCCTGGGAAGGAAGGCGCACGACGGTTTGTGACCAGCAAGTTTCACCCAGCTGAAAGATGCCAAGGGTAAGATGTGACTTTCACCTGGGTTTGGGGGAAACGACCCCAGGCCCCAGCCTGGGAAAGACAAGAGCCGCTCCTGCTGGCCACCCGTCTGACACTTCTTTAACCTCTGTGGGCTGTCACGAGCTGGGGCATGGAGGCTGCCTGTCAAGGTGGCTGCTTCCCCGGCAAGGACCATTCGTGGGGCTCCTGCACCCAGGCCCAGCCACTCACAGGTGGCCCAGCTCTGGCCTAGCATTGATCTGGGCCATCCCGCCAGTCCCCAGGTCACCATGTGACATCCACGGTTCTTTCCTAGTGTAGAAGAGCCTGGAGATTGGGCCTTTCGACAAGCAAATGTCCCTCTTGGCTCAGAGAAGCTGAGATGGTGGCAGAAAAATGTGCCTCTCTCCACAAGTGTCCTAAGCATTCATGACACTGGGCAGTGGATTCACAGCTTCTCCCCGCTCTGGGCCCTTGGCAGTCTGCACCCTGTAGCCCAAACAGAGCTGGACACCAGGGCACTTGGAAACAGCTCCAGCATCACACTCCCCTGCCCCGGAGCCTTTGGCTTCCTGAGATGCACAGTGTCTCTGGTCATTTTAAAGCGGATCTGTATTTGTATGTTTGTTGCTGTTGTTATAGAA
>PVKA01004165.1:0-101742 GCA_004027165.1 Ctenomys sociabilis | reverse complement strand
TTGGTCAGTCAATTTTCACAAGCAGAAGACATTGTTTTTAAAATTATAAAAGTAGGGCTGGGGCGATACCTCAGTAGAATAAACAAATGGCTGGCAAACACAGCGTCCTGAGTTCAATAAATAAATAATAAAATGACAAAAGTGAACCTTTGGGGCTGCAGCATTTTCTGGAAGTGTTTTGCCTTTGAAAATGAGGGCTGACATATTACTTAGCATTCTACAATTCTAGTTTACTAAAGAGTTAGGTCTAAGGGGCAAACATTACCATGCTTTTACCAAACTGAAGATTTATTTAGTTGCTTTCTGTTTTAATCCAGTGGCTTTCCAATGACCCTATGTGTATTCCTAAGGTTCTTTTCCTTGTCTGGAATTCAACTCGGCACTGTCACTGTAAAACGACTCATCCGTTGTGGGCCCATCTGCTCTCTTACCGCGCACTCCCTCTGAGAAAAGCCCATTAATTGCACTAAATTGTCCTTTGGATGTTGGCTTTTCATTGTGGATCACTGCCCAAATGATGAAGTAAATTCTTAAACTCATTTCAGTTGTGATCTGAGATTAGCAAGAATTATGTTGGAGAACCACGCCTCTCCCCAACCCCCTTATTTCGGAAGCACCTGAAGATCATCACCTTTAGTTTGAAGTCAACCTGCAGACTCAACCTTGTGGCCGCTACCGAGCAGGCAGGAGAAGCTGGCGCTGGTCTTCACCATAAAGGTCCTTTCCACTTTAAATGACATCGAAGTCTGCACATGTCCAAGTTCTCCCTTCTTGATGTTCATTTTTTTACCTCCTCAGTCTCAGATGGATGCAGAGTCACAAGTAGCCATTTAGACTTAATAAAGGGCACTGAATTATTAGTAATGAGCTATCAGTTTTAAAGTTATTAGCAATGTCCTTCCTTGCCCCATGTGTTTGGATATTGACATAATGAATGATAGAATAAATGAGAATGTGGCATATTTTTTTACACCTACAAATGGCTTTTAAATTCTTCATGATCTGGTTAACAATGAGGAGTGTAAGTATTTATAGAGAAAGATAAAGTTGGAGCTACCTACACTGTGTCTATAAATATAGCTATACATACAACTTGGGTGGTGACAGCCATCTTGCCTGGATCAGATGCATAAGTTTTTAGGAAAATCTGAACACAGAAGATTCCTGTTGGTCCAGTGTTTTTTGCTTCCTTTGATTCTGTCCTTTGTGTGGCATTTTACCTTCGAGGGTGTTTTTGAGGTAGGGCTGCTGGAAAGTCAATGCTGATGTAGTCCAGTGAAGAATATCAATGACCTTCTGAGGGTCACTGTTAGGGGTCTCCCCTTTCAAATTGTACCAGGGGGCTCACAGCACAAGACCAATCCCACGGGTTCCTTTTTGGCATATAGGCCAGGACCTCTTGACGTGCTGTGAGCAACGATTCCATTTTTCATATGATGACAGGCAGATTGCAAGGCAGTAAAGACTAAGAACACTGAAAGATGTGAAACCTGCAAGGCCTCAAAGCCCTGAGTGTTTAGTGGCCTGCAGTTCTGTTTGTTTATTTGTTTGTGAAACTAAGTACCACTGTGGGTCTCATCGTTCAGTGTTTCTGAAGCAATTACTATTACAAAAAGATACCGGTGATTGTACTACAGAACCACTGCCAAAGATGGAAAAGAAGGCAGTGTGGCTTGTAGTTCATGGCTGAAAGGGGCCTGAGCTGTCGTCTGCCCAGTGGGAGATGGCATGTGGTCCCTGCTGGCCTCCTCAGCTTGATCTCCGGGCACCCCAGACGCATGTGCTGTTGCACTGTGCTCTGTTCGCCTCTGCATTTTTGTTCACTATTCCCTGTGCCTGGAAAAAACTGGAGGTTCCTGGAAGGCTCCAGTAGGCTTCCATGATGTTGAGCTCATGCTAATGTGTAGCGTTGCTGATGAAAAGCTCATTCCTCACTGTGGCTCGTTCCAGACTATACTTGTTAACTTTTTAGATGCTTTCTTTTTTTTTGTATTTTTAGTAGTGTCTACAGGGCCTACAGGGTCTCACTATGTAGATTGGACTCGTAGTGATCTGCCTGTGCTCAGCCTCCCGAGCGCTGGGGTTACAGGCGCTCGCCACCAGCCACCACGCCCAGTCCCAATCACTGTCTTAGCTCGCCGTGGGAGTGGGGCTGGCACCTCGCTAGGGATTGAGCCCAGGCCCAGCCTGATGCATCCTAAGCAGACACTTTAATCCCCTGAGCTATTTGGCCTGCCCCAGCTGCTTTCAAATTGTTTCTCTACATCCTTCCTCCTCATGAATTTGGCTTCTCTGAGGGAGAAACCGTACCTCCACCATTGTTGTACTCTGTTCATGTGCACTCCGTTATGTGCTGAGTGCTCAATAAACATTTGTTGAGTGAAGCTGTGTTTACCCAACATTATCAAAATAATTGTATTCTTCTTTAAATGATGAGACCCTTTCCTAAAACTCGTTCTTTGAAGATGTTGATAAGTAGACTTTTGTTAACAGGCATTGCTATTCCATTTTGTTACAAATTCTGAGATGTCCACCTGTCTATAGTGAGCATGTATATCTATTTTTCAAAGTTGTCGTCCTGCTGGATTATGACCGCAGTGACCCTTGTGCTACCTTCAGAGCTGCACCTGGGTCATTGCACAATGACAAGACCAGCTCTGGCATCTCCGGCCCTCCTCTTGCTGCACTGGTTTGATAACCTGAGCATAGAGAATACAATAAGTTGGCAAGGCCTTCTGATTACAGTGCTGTGCGTGGTGTCAACCTGATAGAAGCCAATTCCTAGGAATTGCCCGCTCTGAAAAAAAAAAAAAAGTAACCTTGAGAAAAACTGTTAGTAGATTATTTACGGATGATGACCATATTATCATTTACCAAGAGCCAGCCCTGTGAGGGCTGGTTGGATGGTCCTGTACTCTGTTACCTTTGATAACAGCTTGCTGTTCCTACTCTTAGGTCCAGGGGGAGACATTTGGGCCTCAAGTTTTGCAGTATGAGTGAAGTTTTACTCTTGCGTGTTGTCTTCTTTTCTGTTTTTCTCCAAATATGATAATTATCCACTATTTGGTCATTATTTTCTTATTTTGCCATTTAAAATATGTATATGTAACATGTACTTTCCCTTACCAACACCTGTTTGCTTTTTTCAAACAAATAAGACCCCGTTTGGTCTAGAGTTCAACTAAATGTCTCCTGGTGCGTTGGTGAGATAGCTGAGCAGCCTACAGCACCTGTTTAGGCAAGCACAGGGACCATGGTTCAATCCTGGGCACCACATGCCATGCCAGCCCCACCCCCCAGGGCGAGCTGAGCCAGCCAAAAGAGAAAACCATAAAAAAAGAAATGTCTTCTGGGAAGAGTGTGTGACCCGAGATCTGCCGAAGTGGGGCTGACACTCGCAAGATGGTAGACCTGAGACTCGCCTCTTAGCATTGGCTCCTGCATGGATGCTTGCCGCATGGTGCAGCGTGGCATTGTCCCACTGTGGGCAGCTGTGTTGAACAGCAGACCACAAAATTCCATTTCATTTCTGTTGCATAAACACAGGATCACAAATAGTGTCATTATTTCTGGCCGCCTTGGGCATCTTAGCTAAGAGGAAAATGTAGGAGAATATGAAGACTTAAATATATTATAAGCCTCACTGCATGAGCCGACCAAGTGCCTTTGGCACTAGTTTTCAAAGGGCCAGTGGGAAAACATCTAATACTGCTGTTTGCGGAGTTCTTAGGAGGAAAAGTGCTAGTTGTTGATTTCATTTACATGGGCACAGCCAATCTTCAAACCAACACTGCAGTGTTATATTCTCACTTTACAGTTGAGCGAATGGAAACCAGAGAGAGGTGCCATGAGAGTTGGCCATGTTGCACAGTATGGCAAAGAGGTGGCTTTGGAACTCACATCTTTATTTTATTTATTTATTTATTTATTTTTTGTGGAACCAGGGATTGAACTCAGGTCCTTGCACTTGCAGGGAAGCACTTTTTCCACTGAGCCATCTCCCCGGCCCCTGGAACTCACATCTTTAGTCTCCAAAATTCGTATGCATCCACACAGAGATCATGGTCATAGTCAGAACAGATCTCTCTCTTGCCATCTCTTTGGTTTTGAGTGGCTTTCCCATGTGGATTTTTTTCCTGCTTCCATTCTCTTTCTATGACAGACAAGAAGGCCAATCCTAATGGAGGCCAGGAAGAGGAGCCCTGCCCTCCCTGGGTGTGTTACTTCTAGCTAAAGAATTGAATGTCCAAAGTGCCTACAGTTGCCGTCTGGAGCGGCTGCCAATTAGGAAGCCCATATGGCCAGAAATTTGTGGTCAGACAAGCAAAGCTGTGGTCCTCATATAATTGGGATCCCGGAAGCATAAATATATAAAACGGGAGGTGTAAGACAGAAGGAAAGGATGGTGCTCTGGTCTACATGGAATGGTTTGATCTTTCTCCAACTAAATGTTTAAAAAAAAATCAATAACAGAAATTCTGAAAACTTGGTTGCTAATTATAATGCTTCCAGGCCACAAGGCTGTGTCTTCCGCAATTCTAGTTGCATCCTTGAAGACAGAGACTTTCTTTTGGGCTTGTGCTTGGTAATCGTGAAATGAATGATCAACTGAAAAATAGCTACACTAATGGTTCGTAACTCCAGATAAAATGAGGCTCTGCATAAAGCAGATGTACCGTGTCATTTCTGGCAAGTGTAACTCATAGTGAGAATGCTGGTTACCAATACTGCTTTCCATTAATTGACTGATTGTTACCACGTTACTGGTTTGAGTTTACTTGGAAGCAGTAAACTTGGTAAGTTCACCTAAGATCATTAAAATAGATTTGCATTGATGCTGGGAAAGGTTATGCGTGTTTAGCTGCTGATTTTCTTATTTTTGTATTGTAGTAATGCTGGGCATTGGATCGAGGGCCTCACGCACACCGGGAAAGTGTGGTGCCACCAAGCTGTCCCTTTAGCCCTCAGCTGTTCCTCTACTCCTGTTGTTTCTGACTGTTCTTTAAACTCTATCTCATCAGTACCATAGGAAATGACAAGATAATCTAATTGATTTCTCCCTTGTCTCCTCAATGATGGCAGTCTTTGGCATTTTTATCAAACACATAATCAGTAGATCAACTAGTTTGAAAATAATCTCCACTACAGAAATTCACCCCATTAGATATCTGTGCCATCAAGCCCAGGGAAAGCAAATCTCTTCTCTGCAAGGGAGCCTCATGGGCATTGATCGGGCCTCGTCTTTCACTCTTGCACCTGTGTTTTTGTGCCTGAATATTTCATGGGCTCAGAGATGAGTTGTAATTGCCTTGCTTTGTGAGAACATTTAGCTTGTTCTACTGGGTGCTTAGGCTCTTAGCTGAGGGGGGATTGCATCTAAGTTCTATATCCTAGCAAGAGTGAAAGAGAGGGGATTGGACTGAAGCATATTGCCCACTGCATTAAGGTGTGTGTGTGTGTGTGTGTGTGTGTGTGTGTGTGTGTGCGCATGCGTGCTGGGGTTGCTGATGCTGCATATGCACAGTGCCCCCGGAGCTGGGTATGTAGTCTGCAGAGCGGGTTGCCTTTGCTCTAAAATGTGGATTTTCAAATACTGATTCTGATTTAGTTCTGATATAATTGTCTCCCCCTGAGCAACTCACGGCTAACCCGGAGACTGCTTTGGAGACCCAGATCCGTCCCCTGTTGCCCTGCCATCCGTGGCTTGTGCCATGACCTCAGGAGGGAGCCCCGCTTCCCGCCCTCCCTCTTATCTGCGTTCCATCGGCTGGAACATACAAGGTGGAGACTATTTCCGGTGTCTTGTAGGAGCGTGTGCTGCTCCTGTGCTTGGCTTTTAGTTGACCTTTACTCACTTGTGTATACATAGCTGTAAAATCAAGCTGGAAAATGTCACCCTGAGTTTACCTGGCCAGCAGCCCTGGTAGGATGTGAAGGCTGTTACCCCTTTGGCCTAGACAAGTTGACACATTCTAGAATGGCAACTCTGTTTGTTGTATTGAGTGTCCTTTCACTGGTGAGGGAACATCAGGAGTGTGTGCAATGCACTGCTTAGAGAAACTGCTGAAAAGAGGCCCGTTGTGTTGTCGATGCTTCCGAAGAGCAGAGCCAAACACATCATGATTTTACTTCCCTGTTCCTGCCCCTCTTCCCATATCTTGGGTTTACAGAACACCCACCTTTCCCCTTCCCACACAATGCTTTACTTGGTTTAAAGACAGCTGCCATGTGCCGTGTCAGGCTCGCCCTGCCACCCCCACACCGGGCCAGCACCCACACTTCCTATAGCCATCATACATTTTTTGTGAGCTGAGGTCCTTCCCCCAGCCTTGTCTCTCACCTCCAAACGCATTCCAGTTTGCTCATTTATCATTTGAAAGTGTGATCCTCACAGCGAAGCACAGCTTCTCAGTTTTGCAAGTAACAGATGGACAGAAAGTATTCTGCTTTCTGTGTTCTTGATGGACACTCTGTCTCCTCTCTCCTGCTGCTGCAGCTTCTTTCTGTGTGTCACAGAGCGGCAGGGACATGCACCAGCATACCTGCCCACGCACGTACCCATCCACCATAAACATGCATTCCAGAAGCCTCCAGCAAGGGAAGGACTGGGCCTTCCCCAGATGCTGGCAGAAACGGAGCTGGGCAGACTGGGTGATGGGCAGTGGATCCCGAGACTGTGCCACTCTGAAAGCTGGGACCTGTGTGTGGCAGTGCTCTGACTCCAGCGCCACCTTTTCTCCTATTATCATCACATGAGCCCTCACTTTCTGTTGACATTTTTTTTTTCTTATGCATTTAGTACAAGGTCTACAGGGTCTCTCTACCAAATTTGGACTTGTCTTTTTTTTTTTTTTTTTTTTTTTTTTGCGGAACTGGGGTTTGAACTCAGGCCCTTATGCTTGCCAGGGAAGTGCTTATTCCACTGAGCCATCCCCCCGCAGCTGGGATTACGGGTTCACGCCACCATGCCCAGTCTCAGTCTCTGTCTCAGCGTGCACCAGGGTGGAGCTGGTGCTACACGATGTACATGGGGAACCTCAGTCCCTGTGTCTGCCCAAGCAGCCACTTTAATCCACTGAGCTATCTGGCTGGCCCATCGGTTTTTTTTAAAAATTATACATTTTATATATTTATAAACTTCAAAACCAAGGAGGGGTTAAGTATGTGTGTCTTAGAATTATTTTATTAATAGCAACACTCTTTTAACCCTTGCTATGTTCTGGCCACTGTTTACATGCTTCATCTAGAGAATTTTATTGCAGACCCTTGTAGAGAACATTGCTGTCATTTTTAACAGAACAGGCTAAGCAATATAGGTAGATTGCACACGATTCCACTTCATCACTGGAGGCCTATTTATAGAGTGCATCTTCTTGAGAAATCATCACATTTTACTGTATTCATTTGTGACTTTGACCCTTGGCTCTGACCAAAGCAAGTTGTAGCTGTCATCATAGTTTACTGTGCATGAAATAAGTAAAAGCAGAAAGTATTCACAGCAACCCAGATGTACACACACACACACACACACCAAAATGGAATTGCACAGTACACATGGGGACTAGATTTGTATGTTGCAGAGAGGTGATGTCTATTGTAGCTATTTAACTCCAACTCCGTCTTCATTACTTTTTATCAAAGTCAGCTTTGCAACAGGGATAATCAATTGCATTCCACTTCTTGCCACTGCAGGAATTCTGGGCTGTATCTCAAAGCCTCACCTTCTAGGTGCAGAGAAAGCTATGTTATTTGTAGCTTGGAGAGAAATTAGCAGAAGCAATAATGAGGAAGGAGTATCTTCTGTGATTCTTATTAGAAACAACTACTATGAAAACATCTCCTTAGAAAAGCTGTAGTGCTGAATAGAACAGCGCTTGGAGTTCAGCAAAGTGAGGAACACTTACAAAATGCTTTTCATCCTCTAAAGCAATGACCACACAGTTGAGGCTTTCTTTCAAGACTTCTGTGTCAGGGTGCTGTGAATTAAAATAAGCATCGTGTTCTCTAAATACAGTGCATCGTTGGCCTTTATCATTCAGATAAAGGCAGTGTCTGTAAACTGTTGGGGTATTCCACCACTGCAGTCTTTCCTGGGGCGACACAAGCCTGGGAGAGGACCTCACCCAGGTCCTCTGAGTGGCTGCTTTGTCCGTCCCCTTTCATGTGCGGGTCACTGGCTCTGTCCTTCTTATCCCATTCTTGCTGCTGTGGCAGTCTATCCTGCCTCTGGAGCTGCTCCTGGGAAGTCCACTGGGCTCTCTGACAAGCTGGCTCTTTCCAGTCGAGAACCTCTTGCAAATGAAACCCAGGTTTTTGGGCCAAGCCGTCTCTCCACAGTGGTTATCAGATCTGGAGCCCTTGAAGCCACTGGCAGCGCTGTTTGAGGGCTCAGAGGTGATCGTATTTCCATTGTCCAGCACAAAATGTTTAGAGGTGCAGAGGCGAGCTGCTGGGGTGGGTGCAGGCGAGGACACCATACTTTAAGAGTACTCTGTTCTCTTCTTTGAGGCCTGAAAACCTGGAACATTTTCACAGCTTTTTGCTTATTTTCGAGGCAAGAAACACACAGAGTGATGACGTTTTTAGATTTATAGCAGGTGACGGCAAAAGGAGAACACTGTGCTCACTGAGCCGCGGGTGCCTCGTCCAACTCCCAGCTCCACTATATTTATTAACATCTTTTGAGTAAAGTCTTAAAATTATCTATTAAGCACAATTTTTCACCCTTTCTGACAGATTACTGGTACAGCCAAGAAGCTTTTAAGCTGCAAAGGAAAAGGAAAAACAATCTTGCATTTGATCTCGTGTCATCCCCCCGCTTCAGTAAATTGTCTTAAAATAGAATTGTGCCCTGAGTGCTTTTATTGGAATTTAAAACTGTCATGGCGCCTTCTCCTATCTGGACGTAAGCTTCCCCACTGTTCTAAGACTGCATTTGAAGTTGCCTATCTCATCTTAGTTCAGATTTTAAAAATACTGTTCCTTTTCATTTAAATTTCCTTTCTCTGAAGCTAACCGAATCTGAATGATTCTTTGATATCAAAGGTTTCATGTTCACCCCTCACAGCGTTGGCTTCCTTTCCCCACTTCCTGTCTTTTTTTTTTTTTTTGATTTTTCTACTTGCACAAGACTGTTTCCTGATCTAGTTGGATAACCACATGGTACAGGTGTAGAAACTGTCGTGTATGACCATAAACTCTGAAAAAGGATCTTTAAAAAGTATTTGCATCATCTTTTCCTGCAAATTAGAAACTTTTTGATTGGAAAGGGCTTCTCTTGTGCCTCAAATATTTCCCTAGGGTTTTATATAAATTGAGATTTATTATGAATCAAATTCTATTCTAGGTGTTTTGGAGAAATCTGTGACAGCCAGTAGAGAAGGGAAATCCACTTACCATGCAGCGCTCTGCGGTGAGCATTGCCATGTCCGAGATGTGCAGCTGCTGCACTTACCTTAGTTGTGTTCCTACTAACCTTAGAGGTGTCTGCTAATGAGAGCTGTCCCTGGTCTTTTCCTTTCGAGTGTGACCAATTGGCCTATTAGTATTTGCTCCAGACGGCATATAATACTGAGTGTAGAGTAGAAAATAAAGGTTGTTATTGTAGTGAACCATTTTTCTAGAAAAAAATTTAACAGGTAGGTATTCTAAGATGAGAAATAGGATTAGCTTGAAGAGCGTGTTTAGCGGTCAGTATCCAGTGGTAATTGGTCTGCAGGTTTGGGCTTTGAGGGTGAGGATGTTCACAAGTAGCTTTTAATGTCCATTGTAATATAAAAACTACTCTTTACTTATGATTGGAAAAGAGAGTCCATATTTTCTGGGCTGGGCATGGTGTTGCCCACCTGTAATCCTGGGCTTCTGGAGGCTAAAGGAGGAGGACCATGAGTTTGTACCCAGCCTGGCAACTTAGTGATGCAGGGAGACCTTGTCTCAGATTTGAAAAAGGGCTGAGGATGTAGCTCCCTGCATCAGCCCTGCACGTAGTCCTCAGTACCGGGGCTGGGGCAGGTGTTGGAGGTGGGCCCCTGGCATTCAGTGTAAATGTGTCCTTCCAGTTCTTCGGTGTAGAACTTACCGAAGCACCTCCATTTCGACAAGGGTCTGGATGTCGTCACACAGAGGAGCCGAATCTCGTCCTCACACTTTTGATGTGCTCCAGAGCTATTTTTCGTACAAGTTAAGGAAACTTTTGTCATAAAAGTTTTGCTGTTCACACTTTTTCGATAGCAAGCAGCTCTCACAGGAGAAATGCAAAACGCAGTGGAAAACGCAACATCAGGTGTCTCTCAGCTGACCTCGTCTAAGCTGCTTCCCTCCGTTAAGCTTCACAGGAGGGCACTTGCAGAGTAAAGTGTGTAAATATGCGCAGAGCCCATAAAAAGTCATACCTGATGGAGCCTGAACAAAAAGGCAATGCACAATAAAATTTGCAGTGAAGAAACATCGCTAAATCTATTGTCATAGGAAAATACAGAGAAGTTTATCGAGTTGTTTAAGGGTCATCCAGGTGAAATAATACAGGTGTCACATTTTGGAGAACAGCCCAGCGTATTTCTGAAATGCTACATTCCTAGGTTTCATTAATAATTCATTGAGTGCTCTAAGAGGTTTTTTTAACTTTATTTTCTTACTTTGATCCAAGGGTTCAGTAACATCCTGAATTTTAATATTTAAGAAGTAGTGATTTCCTCTGTAGCAGAGCAGGGTGGAGGATACTCTCTAGCCCTGCATGAAGAGGCTGAGTTTCTGCACTACAGTTTCACCTGCTCCCAAGTCACGTGTTAGGTTAAAAGAAATTTCCAAGACCTAAGTCTGGCCCGGGTTCAAGTCTTGGCCTCATTGCTGTCTTGTGTTGATTGAGTTGCTTCCCTCAGTTTCTCTGCCTCTTGTTTAACATTAGAAGAAAAGTCAGGGCTGGGGAGATAGCTCAGCAGTCTAAGTGCCTGCCTGCAAGCAAGGTCTAGAGTTCAATCCCTGGTTCTGGCCCTGGCTTTCTGGCCCCTGGTTCCTGGGTGCACTGCGCAGGCCCTAAAACCGGGCATGGATGCACATGCCTGTAATCCCAGCACTGGGGAGGCTGAGACAGTAGGATCTCTGTGTGTCCGAACTGTGTAGCAAGACCCTGTACCAAAAGAATAACAAAATAAAAAAGTCATTTTCTAGCAAAACAATGAATAGTCATTTAGCTGATAGGTTGTGTGGTGCTGATTACTGAGGTCATATATGAAGGAATGGATTATAAGAAATGCTTTGCTTTCACACTCTTGTCTTATACCTGGGAATATTCTAGAAGAAATCAAAAATTTTTTTAGACTTGTCTCTTCATCTCCTTTAACTCATGCTTTGTGTATCTTGTGATGAGCTCCCCTTTTGTACATTCAGGAGTTCATGTTTTTCTAGAAATGAGACCAATTTTATGGATCTTGTGAAGTCCTGTGTATTCAATAGGTGCTCATGATTTTGTGGTCACACTGATGGTTTGTTGAAAGGAGGTTTAGTTTTGGAGTGAAGCAGGTGGGCAGACATCCTAACCCCAGTGCCAGCCATGGCTTATTGGGTCTTGGGTAATAGCTCTGCCTTGTCTTTATGCATTCAGTGAGAAAGAAAAGTCTATCTTACAAATATGCTATGTAGGTCAGAGGTGACAGTAACTCCAGACTCTGCAGTAGCCATTGTCCTGTGCTCACCACGCTTGCCCCTACCTGTGCAGAGCTGGTCCAGGCCTCACCGTCACCCTTCTCTGCCAGGGTCTTTTGACAGGCAGAGGGGAACTGTTGAGCACCAGTGGTTTTTGCATGCCCTAAAGCACGACTTTCTTCTGATCACTTAGATTTGGTTAAACCACCTTAATTTTTTAAAACCAAGATTTTAGAGCAGTTTCTAGATTGACCAACTTGGCTATAGATGATTCTGAAGCAGCTTGATGCATACTAGTTTGGCTTGCACTTTTATTTTTGAAGAAATGTTTAATGTGCTGACCAACATGTAAAATCATTATAGAGTCAGAACACTTTGCATTAAAACAGGATTTAGCCAGGGTCGTGCTGGGGCAGTCCCCTCTGCTGCTGTGCACTTTCTATTAGCCGTGGTCCCCACCAACTTCACCAGCGTTCACCCTAAGGCCAGATGCCAATCGCCGTTTGCCAGTGTGTGTTTGTGTTGTTTTCCAATACCAGAGCCAAGGGTTAAGAGAATACCTGTTTTCTTCTTATTCCTGTTAAATAATGAAAAACAGAATTTAGGCCAAAAGCAGCCTAGAGTTTCTTTCCGCCTACTTCGTTCATATAGCTTATTGCATGGCCTTTGTTTGGGGACATGGGTCATCTTGACCTTATTAGTCAATCAAGTTCAGGCTCAAGCAAATATTTACTGCTCGTTTTGTGCTTCGGACTCTGCTGTGTACATTTTAACATTTCATTTAATTCTCCCGGTCTCTGAGAGTGATAAGTATTTTCATTTCCTTGAGAGGTAAAGAAATAGGCTCAGAGAGTTGATTAAATGAACTTCAAATCACACATTTATTAATAAGAAGAGCTAGACCTTATACTCAACTGGTCTGGCCTGGCCTGGCCTGGTGTGATCTGGAATGGTCTGGTCTGGTCTGGTCTGGTCTGGTCTGGTCTGGTCTGGTCCGGTCTAGTCTGGTGTGATCTGGTCTGGTCTGGTCTGAACTGGTCTGGGATGGTTTGTCTTATTTTGTTTTGTTTTTCATGGTGCTCATGATTGAACTCACTGCTTTGTGCATGTGAGGCAAGAGCTTTAGTATTGAGCTACACCCCTGGCCCTACCTCAAACCTAGAAACAGAAGTATCACTTTTTAATTAAATATCTTTTTAAGAAGAACTGATTCAGGAAACAAAAATCATTACTCTTTTGATGTAACACTTAAAGCCAATCTCCTTCCAACATAAATCGTGCTGGGAAGTGAGTAGTGGAGTGGCATGCATGTTCACCCACAAGCTTCCCCAGGACCATTCACCAGTGCAAGGAAGGGTGGAGTCATTGCCACGCGGGGTTCTGGTGGGATTCCTTCAGGCTCCACGCGTCCAGAGTGAAAGTCAGACAAGGGACTCAGAAAAGACAGCCACAGTGTACATTTGCTGAAGGCAGAAGAGAGGCACCCTACACAGAACGGGCAGGTGAGCAGCCTCTGTGTGGTCCCAAGCATCAGGGAATGTGGTCTCTTCTGAGACTGGATTCCCTCTCTTGCAATTAAGGTACCAGGACAATTGTCCATCAAAAACTCACTTGGCCTGCTGCCAGATTTAAGCTGCCCGATGAAAAGGCTTATTGGCTTCCTTCCAAGTATAAATGAAGGATCACAAATAGCACTTTTCTAATTGGTCCTGCAAACAGCCTCAGTTCCAATGAGGGACTGAAAATAGCACTTTCCGATCAGCTCCACGTATAGCGCTCAGGAGCCAGGGAGTCATTTGGGGTCCTGTATTCAGCACGTGTCTTCTTGGCTTTTATTACTTTCCGTGAGCTGTTCTCTAAAAATTCTAATGAATAAATTGTCCTAAAAATGTGTTCAGTAACTGTCACCTGGTAAGGTTACTGCGCTGGCACAGCACCCGATGCACAGCAGGGCAGAAGCTGTAGTGACCCGAGCTTGAGGTATTTCATGCTACCGTGTTGCGTGCTGCTCTTTGAACAAAGCTTCATTCAAATTTATCTCTTTGTCACACTGTAGTTATTACTTATAATGCTGGACTTGTGGACTCATTAAATAAAATAAAAAAGTGTGCTGCCACGTTATTAACATGCAGTTGAGGATGATTATTTCTCGTCTTGGTTAAACAATCGCAGGGTCCGTGCTAGCCTGCTTAGCAGTAAATAAAAATCACACTGGGTGAGAAGTTTCAGTTGTCCTCTATATCAGATGTGTGATCCGGTCTGTGCCCTGCTTCTGGCAGAAGCAGAGAAACAACATACAATTTAGAATGTGTCAAAAATGGCCATGCTGGGGAGAAGCGGACTGGGTGGCAGGCTGAGGTGAAAGCGTTTCCACAAAGACTTGGGCTGCAACTAAGCAGTTGGGAGGAAGAATCAATCCTGGCACTTTCCGGGGAGACTGGTTCTTTGGTTTCCGGCTTCTGAGGGTGTCCTGACAACACCCTGTGTGGAGGCGAGGGTGTTTTTGTCCCAATGGTGTGGTCCACCACGGGTACGCTGGCACGGGCGGGCATTCCAGTGCTGGTGGGTTTAGCTGTCTTGATTTTGTAAATGAGCCCAGAATACCTGAGCTCGGTAATTAGCGTCACTTATTACAGCAGTGTGCTATTTTGGCACCAGTCTCTTCTGTTGCAGAAATGTGGAGACATCTGTTTACTTTCAACTTTCAAAGACCTTTTCAAGCACACCGGAATTGTAGGACTTGAGCCTGTTCTCACGTTAGTGCTCTTTGCAGTATCTGCTCCCTTCTAGAACATTTTTTTTCTCATATTATTGAAAATTAGTGAAAACATTTGAGCAAATTTAGACATAGTATGATGAGAAATGACAGCTTCTAATAAAGGAAAGTGTTCTGCTTAAATCCTTTTTTGGGGGCTGTGTATTTGGGGTTAAGTAAGGCAGAGTTAGAGAGTTTTCAGCACAGATACAGGTTTTTTTTTTTTTTTTCTTTTTAAATAGAAGATGCCCAGGTTTCTTTTAGAAATTACCAGAGTGGACTGACCAGGGTGACAGCACTTTTCCAGCAGTGATAATTAGTCCAGCGTAATTGAGTCTGCATTTGGGCTTTTGATCCCATGCTAATTTGCAGGCCTGCAGAAGGAGTTAAACTAGGGGACACTGAAGTTCCACATTCTGGGGAGCCTGCCGTGCCATGAGCGTCTGCTCCCGGCATAGGAAATGGTCTTCTAGTGGCAAATGAGCATCTATGAAGCCACCTTCCAATGGAAAGGACAGCGCTTGATTTCTAGGAGGAATTCAACATATGAACTCCATCGTACAGGACAGAACTGATGTCAGCAGCTGTGGTTGTGGCCAAGGCCTGCGCACTAGAGGACTGGCCAATTGAGAGGGGCTTGGTTCAGAATGCCAGGGTCACTCAGGAAACCCCACTTTGGAGGCCACCCAGATGTAGGCACTGGGGGTGTGTCCAGTAGGAATTAAGCTGGATCAGGAAAGATGAGGACAACGGGGCTGAAGCAGCACCTGGGGTTAACAGGCTGACGTCCCTGGAAGGCCGGAGCTTTCTCCCTGGCTGTGAGCCTGACGCCCCTTGGACTGCATGGTCAGCCTCCTCTCAGGGAAGCCCTTCATTTATGGTGGTGACCAGTGTCACTGGGCTTAAGTCATCCTTGTGGCTTGAGCCAAGTGATGTCTTCTTCCTGGATCTGTCCTTGTCTACATTCAGACATGCACCAGTGGCTACTTGGTCCAGATTTCTTCTTGCTTCCATTTTCAGAGGAGAGCTCCTGACACCATCTTGCCTTTCAGAAAGACAGACAGTGCTTCCCCAAAAGACAACCTCGGCTGTCAGGAGTAGAGGACATGATGCAGGCCCGCTGGAGCAGCTTGTGGTCCGCTGGGAAGGAGAAGCGCTCGCTCATTCACTCACTGATCCTTTTAGTAGAGTGTGATCGAGCAACTACTGCGGCCAAGCAGTGTTCCAGGCACTCAGAGTGCAATGGTACACGCAGCTCCCTGTGGTCCTCTTCTCACAGAGCTTATGACCTATTCATGCTGTTTTTTTTGGGGGGGTTCTTGGCTGTGTAATATTCTTCAGACATGAAGTAGTTAGTTGCTATAGCTACTACAGGGCAGGAAGGGTAATTCTGAGGAGACATGGGGTGAATTAAGAAAGGATAGAGACAGGTTTGAGTGTCTCTGGACAAGAGGCCAACAGTGCATATGGGGAGTATTTGATCAGTCCTAGGTTCATTTAGCCTAGGTACTGGAAAGTCTTCTTGGTCAGTTGGGCATGGCAGAGATAATGCACTTACTTTAAGAGAGCAGTTATGACCCTGTTATTTTAGATGCTTTGCCCATCCTGGAAGAAGCAGCGAGCTAATGATCTAATAACCTGTGACCACCACTAATGTCTGTGATTATCCTTGCCCCAGTACGAATACAGCTGTCAGAGAAGGAGAAAGATGGTTCTCCTTCGCTATCAGCAGTGGAACTCAACCTCATATCGCTTCCACCAAGGAAAAAATACTTGAGGGAAAAACAAAAACAAAAAACAAGACTGTTGTGAAACATGAGTGTGTGGTGTGTGTTGAGGGGTGGTGTGTACTGCTGTCACCTGTGCCTGGGCCACTGCTCCCTAAGGCCACAGCTCTTCTGAGCATGGCCCGATGGCTTATGAAACAAACAAGGAACCAGTATCAAAGAAACAAAACAAAACAGGTGTGCCAGGAGTATTTATAACTGAGGAGAAAATGAATTTAAATGAACAGATGGGAAAATAAAAATAATATAGCCTTTCGATGGTAGCAGAATCGGGATGTATTTTTTGAGGTGTACAAATGGGAAGGGGGATATCTGATAAGGGCTCACAGAGAAACAGTGTTAGGAATTAAATATACAGAGGTGAACTGGGGTCCAGGCATTTGGGGAGAGGCTATGCCTGGAGGCAGGCTTCCGGGTACGCCCACTGGCCCATGAACCTGTTTTCCTGGTGCGAGGGTGACACATGATGGGTCCCTGATCAAGGGGCATAAAGGGACTGAGTTTGCATAGTGGAGCAATGGTATCACAAGCAGTAAACCCTGCAAGAGCTTTTCCCCTTCTTAACCTTTCAGGTTTATTTTAGGGGTCTATTTGTGTTTTGTTTTGATTTTGTCTATTTTCTAAACACTGTGTTCAACATCCTTGGCCTGTGACAGTCACTGGAAGCTGGTTCCAGAACCTTCCATACATTCCCAAATCTGAAGATACTCAAGCTACTCATATGTAAATTGGCATACGCAGTATTTGCATATAGCTATGTCCAGCCTCCTATATATGTTAAGTCACGTGACGTATGTTGCTTACTATAAGTACTACATAAATAGTTATTGTGCTGAACATTGTTTAGGAAATACTGATAAGGAAATGCATCTGTATATGTTAAGCATATATTTAGTTTTAAAAAATATTTTCAGTGTCTGGCTGGCTAGGTCCGTAGGCGTGAACCCAAGGGTACAGAGGGCCCGTTATATTTCACACCATCTGGGAAGCAAACCAAAGATAATCAGAGTCCTCCAAGGAAATCACCACGTAGCCAACCACTGCTATTAAAATAAGGACTTAGGGGGCTGGGGAGATGGCTCAGTAGAATAAGCGGCAAGTGCAAGGGCCTGAGTTCAATCCCTGGTTCCACCACAAAAAAAAAAAAAAAGAGTAGAAATATGAATTGGGTGTAATCCCAGGACTGCATAATGACACCCTGTCCTCCCCCCACAAAAATAGAAATACATAAAAAATAAAGACAAATAAAAAGCTTAACTATTAGTACCACAAAGAAAAAAAAAAAAAAAGCTCTTTCTTGATATGGATTGCAGGTTCTTTCCGCGCCTGTTCCAGTGGGTGGCAGAACTCTGCTCTCACCCCTGCTGCCCTCCGCCCTACGCCCTCCTCCACCTCTGCCCTGCTGGCGCCTCATCTCCTTGTGTGCCCGTGCAGTTCTGCGTACTCCCCAGTGACGACAGTTATGCCTCCGAATTGCATTTGCTGAGTTCTTGATAGTGTGAGCACCTGGCACTCGCCATCTTACAGAACTTATATAATATTATTCCACCTCTGTGTTTTCACACATCGTAAATGTCCTTTGCAGTAACTGTTGGAAGAAAAAGTATAAGTACTAGACTGGGGAGAGTTCGGTGTTCTTGGTTCAGACTGGAAGCCACAAAATTTTAGGAGCACCAACTGTACCTTAAATTCTGTCTCATAATATTTTTAAAAAAATCATTGGCAGCCGGTTCTTGCTTCGTGGTTACTTTGCCTTTGCTTGCATCTCTGGTAATTCGATGAAAACAACCTCCACTTATCTGTGAAGTCTTGGTTCAAAACGGAACTAGCTGATCAAGACTTTTAATTATTTTACCATATTCATGCCCGCCATAGGCATTGTGAAAGTGGAGATTTTTAGATCCATAGTTTTGAATTATTAATCCAAGGAGTCAAAATGAGGGGAGCTCGGTTGCTCTGTAGCACACTGTATTTGTACACATTCTCATATCGGAGAGTAGAATTTCTTGGATAAGTCATCAGTGATCCTTTGTCCTGCAGTTTGCCCCTGAAGTCATGCTCTGGCATTTCTAAGCCATGCCATCTCTGCCCCCTCATTGTCTTTGCTGAATTAGGATTGTAGAAACTTAAAACTAATTTAAAACCCACTTTACTGCGGGGGCTAGAGGCTGGAGACCGTTTCCCAGCCTTGACAGGTTGTAGGCAGGGTCTGTTGTAGTACAAGCTGCCCACGCGCCCTTGCAGCCCCTTTGATTGTATATTTTGTAATGAAAAAGGGGCTTCGCCCCCACCAACTGAACTCGGTCTCCCGGGCGTTGCTATCGCTTCTTGAGGTGTGGTGGTTGTACGCTGAGTCGGCCAGGGCCTCCTGCAGGCCAGGCAAGAGCTGTTCCATTGAGCCATCCCGCAGCCCACAGATCACTTTAATCTGGCCCATGCTGCATTTATTTACAAGACATCTGCTATAGCTGTCTAGGAATTTTGATAGCCTTTCTGACTGAATCTGGCCCCAGCAGCTACTCGAACTGTAGCTTTTGGTATTCTGAATTTCATGATGGTGTCACTCTTTCCAGACTTGCTGGGAATCCTTGTCCCGTCAGCCCGAGGTGGAGCATTCTTTACTTTTGTCCTAGTTCAGAACGATCTTCCATTCACTGTGGCGGCCCTGGTGTCTGGCTGCCTCTTGACCTTAGGGATCCTGTACAAAACACACATTTAGTCTGCCGTGGTGGTGCACACCTACTTTTGCAGGAGGATTGCAGGCCCTGCACAAGCCTGGAGAAACCCTGTGTCAATCTAAGAAAATGAAAACAGATTGGGATACAGCAGGGCATGAAGGCCCTGCTTAGGCTTTCTCCCCATGGTCGTTTCCATGCTTGGGTCTGCATGATTTATCAACAGTCTGGCCTCCCTGCGGGCGAGGACTTGCTTCCTATTGCTCCAAACCTCCAGGGTCTGCCCAGCGCTGCTTTGGAGCCAGGGGGGCCTTGGGCAGGGTGCAAGGTGGCTCAGCAACAGCAGACTCGCTGCTAACATTTTTCAGGGTGTGGACAGTACATGCGCTGCTAAGGGTGGGTCTGTTTCATTTGGTTCTGTGACATCCTCATTGTCGGACTGGTATTAACAACAAGCTCAGGCCTCGGTAAGAAGCAGTACTCTGGGCATGGCGACATGCTCTTGGCATCCCAGCCCTCTGGGAGGCTGAGGCAGGAGGATGCAAGAACAAGTCCAGCCCAGGCAACCAAGCAGCAGTAGGAGCCCTCTGTCTCAAAATTAAAAAAAACAGGCTAGGGATGTGGCCCTACATTCCATCCTTACCCACCTCGGCCCCAGTAAAAGAAAGTGATAGGCAACGAGTCCCACTGCTTCTCTGATCTGGAAAGCCTGTCGGCTTGTCAGCTTCAGGATGTCCTATAGGCTTGGGGCCCCCGGAAGCCACTTTGGAGGCATGGGGTGGGTACCTGGCCACCTGGTCTCTGAGCCAGGAGTCTGAAGTTTTTGCCGGCAATTTAGTTTTAAATACTAAAGGAGAATGTTTTGTAGGTTTGTGAGCTGAGAATTAGAAGCCATTTGCTTTAACCATGTCAAGGCTTCAAGTGATAAAAAGGCGACCCCCTGTCATTCATTACATTCTCCAACCCTTGTGGGTGCCTTCAGGTCCACTGGACAGCCCTACTCTTCTTACCCTCCATTATCTCCCAGGCTACCCTAGACTTCATTATCTGTCCCAAGAGCATTGTCAGGTGGATGATTCTGATGAAATCTACCTTTGGAGCCAAGGCTCGTATAGCCTGCTTCCTCCTGAGAATTGGGGTGCTCTCAGGGCACCTTAAAATCGTTACTGTCTACCCCCACCATGTTCTGCTTGTCACCCCCAGCTTGGTCCTCTTGCAGTCTTGTGGTCCAGGGAAGGGCAGAACTGTAAGTCCTTCTGTGTGAGCTTACACTTGTGATTCCCTCGCTTCGTTCATTATTAGCTCTGTCCTGTCAGGGTCCCCAGAAGCCATGCTCTCTCCCACACTCACTGCCACCGCTCTGGAGTCATCTGTTGCCTTGACACCTGTACTGGCTGAACGTCTCTCCCTGTCTGTTGTCTTACCACGCCTGCTTTCTGTAGGAACACCTGGAGTATCTTTTATATGACTATGTCAGCAACCTTGTATAGTTTCCTGCAAGCACACACGCACGCATGCGTGGACCCGCACACACGCACACATGCACAAATGCGCATGTGCCCTTACCCTCTGCACTGACATCCCCTTTGTTTCCAGAATGACTTAGCTCTGCCTGCTTTCCTGCCACCTCCCTTTCCAGTCCCCCAAGTGCCCTCCAAACCCTTCGGCTGCCGGGAAGCTCTCTCTGGCCTTGGCTTTCCATTTCCCTTCTAGCCCTTCATTAGGAAGCTTACCTCTTCCCCCAGTGAAGCTCTCCTCATAACATTGTCCAGCGCTGCTGCTGGCCATCAGGTCATCTGGAAGGGGCAAAAGTAGAGCAAAGCCCGGTCCTAGTACAGGCACTTAGCCAGAGGGAAGAGAGGGAAAGAAGCTGAGCACCCTCCGTGCTGGTGGGGGCTTCGTCCCTCAGCTTTTGCACACTGGCCTGAGGTCCAATGGTGGCCTCCTTAGGAAGAGTTGCTCCTTGGATACTGAGCAGTATTCCTCAAGGGTTGCCAAAGGATGCCTCCCAGCAATTTTAATGTTAGGTGTTGCAGAAGCAGTTGAGGAATAAACGTGATCGAGGAGGCTCTGTGGCACAAGGGAGACCCTCCCCACAGCCTGGGCTCTTTCTCGGCCGCCTGTCTCATGGGCATATTTCCCAGCTGAGGCTCGCCTTTCCAAGCTAGTGCTGACCTTCTCTGCCCATGGAGAAGCTCAAGGATGGACAGAGTGTGTTCCTTTAGCTTCGTGTGCTGAGCAAAGGCAAGTGAAATGGCAAGAAGACCTCCAGGGGCTACAGAGCAAGAGACCTGACGGCACCATTCTGTGGCCACATATCCCTGGGGACACACGAGAGGCTGATGGCATCTGCCTCTCTCAGCATGACCTGCTCCTCCAGTGAGTTCACAGGATTCTGCATTTCAGAGATCTCTGTTTTGGTGAGGCCAAGTTGCAGGCCACTCCTGCACTGGTGACTCCTTCATGGGAGTGCTGGGGTGGAACTCTGGGCAGGGCACCAATTTAGTGACTGGGACTTTGTCTTCTGCAGGATTTTCTTGGGACACCTTCAGTGCTGGCTTGCTCAGCCTCCCCTGTGTGCTGACTTCAGCATCAGAGTCCCCTCTATGCCCAGAGTCCTGCCCCTTGCAGAGGTACAAGCAGAGCTCTCTGCTGGCTTCTCTGAACTAGCAGTCATTTCTCATAAGTCTTACGGAGACCATGTGCCGGGAATAGAAGAAATTTAGGGCTTGATTATTCCCAGGTGACTGCTCTGTTGAACCCAGGCAGGTGATGGGAGCACACAGTCTAGAAGGGTCAAGAAGGCTTCATGCACCACCTGCTGCCCTCGGCCTGATGCTCTGTAGGAGCATAAAGACCAGGGTGGCTCGGGGAGCTTTTCTTTTTAAACGACATAAGCAACAGGGACCTGCAGAGACTCATGGGGGAGGCATATACACAATGCTGAAAGATAGCACACTTCAGCCAGGCAAGATTGCAGAGGGAGCCTGGCCTTCAGAAAAGCAAGGGCAGAGAGTTTAAGATGAGGATTCTGTGGATACTGGCCCAGGCAGGCTATTTCCCCTTATCTCTTATAGAATCCCACTGTAGCGCCATGTTTCTGTCTTCAGCTGAGTTACAGCACTGGTCCCCTGGAGATATTTCATAGTGAAATTATGGGAATTTGGCAGCATAAGGAGGAGCCATCAGGAGGTACAGGCAGGAACATCTTGAGATGTGGGTGGAGAACTTCAACAAAGTTGATGGGACTGGAGAAGCTTGGAGAGAAAGACGCCTAGGTGAAGAACATGCAGGCCTCTGAGCTTGGGCGTCAGCACATCCTCAAGGAGGGGGAGACTTTTCCAGAACTCATCTGATGGAATCAAGTTGGGACAGGCTGTTGCAATCATAGTATTATTTCAATGTAACAACCTTACATATTGACGTCTCCTGGTAGCTAGTCTGACACTCACCTGCACCTTTGCTCTTGGATGGAAACTGTGGTTTAGACAAAAAGTCTGCTGGATTTTTAGACTCTCGGTTCTTCTCTTGCCACGGGTGTGTGCATGGTCACACCGGGCCCTCCAACTTGATTATTTTGTACTTGGGTCTTTCTTAAACTTTCATCTGTGTGACCCAGTCTTCATTATTTGTGACCCAATAGGATGTTAGATGTTTTTAACTAGAAAATGTTAATGGCCATTTTTTTTCCTTATGAGAAGTAAATGTTATATAAATTGAATTTTAATGCCTTTGTGGTCCAGAGGATGATAAAAAGCATTAGCTAATGACAGTGGTGAAGTTCAAATTGTTTCTAATAGTTGGAATAGTATTTATAACTTGCAGCGCTATGCTGCCTCAGTTTTGACTTAGGAAAAATTTATGATCATCTACATAAATGTATGTGAATTAGGTAGGAGGAATAAAATAGCATAGGACATGTAACTATAGTTTAACTCTATTTATATGTATGTTTGTATCCCAAGCAATATTGTTATCTGGCTAGAAACCTGCCTGCTCAATTAAAACTAAATGCCAAATTCCCCTACAGTTACCCATTATTAAAAATATCCTTGCCTTAAATTTACTTTGGTAGGGGAATATGCTTGTTGATTAGCCTAGTTTGTCAATCTGGGAAGTTAAAGATTTATATTATCTTCTGGTTCTACTGAAATAATAGCATCCACAAGTACACACACATCTATATGTAGATAAAAATGCACCTGAGAAAGTTCTCCTTGAACAATAGGTTATTTTAATATTGTCTGACTTTAAAATGCTTTGTTTCCTATCACTGATGTGCTGTGAAATTCTCATTTTTCTCCATTCCTAAAATAGGTAGTGCAGCATCATAGGTTCTACTCATTAAAGAACAGAATTTCACTTTTAGGTATAGAATTGCCAAATCCATTATTTTGGGGAAAGGAACAAATGTGCCAACCACTTGCTTTGTGAGCAAGTGAAATATATTTACTAAAAAGTGGTGTGTTCCATTGTTATCATTTCCTCCAGCAGAAGTGGTCCCTCATCTTCAAACAGGGTCATGAGGAATTGTTTCAAATTTTCATCCAGGGGCCAGCGTGATAGCTCAGTGGACAGAAGCACCTGCTTAGGCAAGTGCCAGGGCTGAGGTTCAATCCCCAGAAGCACACACCACACCAGCCCCCTGCCAGACCCCTCCCCCCCAGGTCCAGCTGAGCTGGCCAGAGTCTGGTATAATAGCACATACCTGTAATCCCAGCGCTGGGGAGGCTGAAAGCACGAGAATCCCCACGAGTCCTAGCTATGTAGTGAGACCCTGCAATAACCAAATACATTAAAAATCTTTTTAAAAATTCATCCAGTTAATTCTTTACATAGAATATATCACTGTAATACCCAACTTTTACACACTCTGGCCCCCATGCCCCTAACACACACACACACACACACACACACACACACACACATTCATGCTACAGGGAAGAAGCTGTACAAGAAACAGTTGTAGAAACAAGTATTCCAGTTACATGAAGAGACTTTTAAAAACAATTTCACAGAAAGTTGGTTGGTGAGACATAACATTATTTCTCCTTAACCTTGCTATTCATTGATTTAAAAAAAAAAAAAAAAACTCAGGACCCAGGAGGTGCTACTTTGGCTAAAGAGACCCAGAAAACCAATCATCAATTTACTAGAACTATTCTAAAAATGGGCTCAGCATTTACCTCATTAGATGTACAGAGACCAAATCTATAAGACTATGAGGAAGCTGAGGCTGGGCAAAAAGCTTACCTTGGACTTGGTGACATGGCTTACAGTTCTAACTGCTTTGGGGACAGAGGCAAGAGGAATGGTGGTTTGTTTATTTGCTTGTTTGTTTGTTTATTTGATACTAGGGATTGAACTCAGGACCTTGATCTTCCCAGACAGGGCATTATGCTGCTGAGCTATTCCCCAGCCCCAGGAGGAATGTGTGCAGGAATTCAGTGCAGGCTGGGCAACACAGATCGTGTGTGTGTGTGTGTGTGTGTGTGTGTGTGTGTGTGTGAAGTATTAACTATAAGGTGTGATGGACCTTGGACTCAACCCTCAGTACCGGGGGAGGAAAAAAATAAAGAAAGGGACTGTTATTGATAAATTGAAATGAAAAAAATAGATACAGTCTATCATCTTATATCCAGATGTGCGGCGCAACTCGCATTTCCTTTTCAGAGCCGCGTCCTGGTGTTGCACCATGTCTGATGCCCGGGTGCGGAGGCATTCAGGGCGGGTCTTCCTGTTTCGCTCTCACAGTATGTATCTTACTCCTCCAAGACACTTATGAGTAAAATGGCCTTGAGTCATAAAAATCCTTCGGATTTTCTACTTTCGTTTTAGTCTGGTGACTTGTTTCGCACACAGAAATCCGAGTTGAAACTTATTTTCTATTCCACATTAATATTAACTCGAAACCCCTTGCTCGTCACTAAATCACTACAAATGAAAGCCACACTGTGATGAATGTTGCTTGTCTATAAATATCACCTGAAAAAGAGAGCAAATAAAGCCGTGTATGTTTAACTGGGAACAGTTGAGAATTAATGCTGAATTAAAATATTGTCACACAGATTAGAAGAGGCATGCACACAAACAGTCAGTCTCTGATGCCTTTCCCTGTACCGTGAACACTGAATAATAATTATTTTATGAAGGTAGTGCATTGTAAATATTTATAAACTGAAATATAAAACAGCGAGACCACAGTGAATAAATTATTTTGAAATATTTTAAAATCCAGTTTTTATATGCTTTTTAGTAAAAATTATTCATGGTGATCAATATTTCTTTCTCACTTGCCATCTGCTCTGCTGCTCTGGCTGTGCAGTTTTAGGTGAATGATGCGTGCGGCTGTGCAGCGTGGATTTCCTGGCACGGGTGCCGCGCTGCTGCCGGGGTATGCGGGCAGGTCAGCAGGACGGAGCTCCGCTGGGGCTGGGAGCTGCGGGGGCCTGCCGGGCGGCCCACCCTCCGCAGTTAGGTGAGCAGAGCGCTCTGCTCTGCTGTCCTGAGGACTCGCTCTGTAGGGAGGTGTGAGGAACGCTGAGCACACAGTCACAGGCACTGCCCGAGAGAGGCTCGCCTTGTGTCCCACAGGAGTCTCAGGGTTTTGTTGTTCTGTCTGATACAGAGGACACGAAGAGCCTTTCTTTTCAGGTAATCCTTTCTGCTCCTGGCTTAGCAGCCAGTGTTGCGCTCTTGGCATCCTCCTCCTTTCCTCCCTGTACTCACACCTGCGAGCCCCAGCTGGGGTCTTCGGGCTGAGACAGTGGCACCTAGGTGGCTTGTCCACCCCTTCCTTAATCTGAAAGCAGGCATCTGTAGCTGATTAATCACCTGTGACGCTTGTCGTTTCTTCTTTGTTACTCAGCTTGGAGGATTTGCCTTAATGAGGTTTCCGTATTTGGCTGGTTTGTTGGGTACCCTTTTCGCTCCCCCAAGCAAAACGTGGTAGATGTCATTGTTCTAGGGCTAGGCGGAAATACTCAAGGATGGGTTTTCAACGAATGAAAGGATACTCATAAGCGACAGCGTCTGCATCTCAGGACAGATGTGGGTGAGAGGCCCGAACGCTGTCTCTCTTGAAGTTGTCCTTGGTTCTCTTAATCAGTCGCCCTCTTTTGTGTGCTTCCACAGTTTGAGTTTCCCCTCTTTTACCGCTCTCCTTTAGGAGCCTGCATCATGTACGTCGTCAGTGTGCTTGTCCTTCCCTCTGGGGATGGCCCGGTCTGCAGAGGGAGGGCTGAGACTCCCACCTTAGTCCATAGAATACAGAACCTACACCTGGTGATGACTTGTTGAATTGGAGCCCGTCAGAGTGTTCTAGTCTAAATGCAGTCTGATCCCTTCCTGTATCAGTCAAGGATCCTTTGGTGGAAAGAATAGAAACTGCCATGAAGTTTCTTTAAGCAAAGCTAGAGCTCTGCTGCAGAATATAAGAGCGTGGCATATCTGGTTCAAAGCTAGGCAGGACATTCAGCCTGGACTTGGGAAAGGAACCATTTGTGGGACAGTCCTGGTCTGTCCATCTGATGCTATCCACTGTCCCTTAGAGCCATCGTTCCGTTGTGGCATGGGCCCAGGAGCTGTCATTCTATAGTAGTAGTGTCTGTCTTCATGTCCAGAAAGCTTCCTCCTTGCTAATACTGCCACTGCAAGCTTAGGCCTCAGCACAAGTAGTTCTCTGTCTGTCCCACTTTCAGGCTCCCCATAGAGAATCTTATGGATCTTCTTTGGACCCAGAGTTAATCCAGACAATGCCCTGGGAAAAGGAAGCTGTCTGAGTAGGGTTGCAGGATCCAGGGAGCTACCCACCTTTGGATAGAGATTCTGTGCAGGGTGGGAATCAAGGGGCAGGAGACTAGGTTTTGCTGTGGATTCTGACTGCTCTGAACTCACTGTGCGGCACGGGCTGGTCTCAAGCCTGCAGGTCCTCCTGCCTCAGCCTCCTGAGTGTTGTGGTTACAGGGATGCACCACACCTGGCTTTTAATTATTTCATTGCCCTCCTCCCCAAAATAAAATTGTCCAAGTTTGCTTCTTCTACTTGGGTAACGTCTTTCTCCCTGACTAGGGCTCAAGCCTCAAAGGTATTCTGCTTTGTTCACTTCAAATCACATTGTTCAGTATGCAGTGAGGGCCTACAGCTGGCTCGCTGGCACACATCTCCTTTTCAACAACTAAAACCGAAGCCTCCATTAGGTCCTCTGTATCTAAGTGATAAATTCCCTGTTAGTGTAGCAAGCCCCACCAGTCCAGCCATCCCTAATGTGCATAATGTAATCACTTGGCTTTCGGGTGGCTTTTCTGCACCATTTGCTCTAAGTCATAAACCTAAATTATGGAGTCTGCTCTGGAGACCAAGTCTTAGTAAAACAGATCGATGAGATCCATCCAGGGAAGAAGAATTTAATATCCTCGGCCTGACAGCTGACGATACTTGTTGTTTTTGCTTCCCGAGTGCAGGACTAATCACCCAAATGGGACACGGGTGGCTTTTTGAGAAATAATGTGCAGTGGTACCCACCTTTCCTCTGCAGAAGAGGACAAGATCATGTTAGGCATGTTGCTCCTGGTAGGAAGAAACTATAGCTTTATAAAGGGATTTGGGAGGTCCCCCTATATTGTGTCTCCTAGCCCTTATACGTAGGTACCCCAGCTCTAAACTGCTCAAAAGGAAAGAACGACTTGGAGGGAAAGGATGGGGGGAGGGACAGAGAGAGAGAGAGAAAAAGAGAGAAATCAACTTCACGCACACAGGATAGCTAAGACAATTGCACTCCTAATTTCTGTTGGCTCATTGCAATGAACCGTTAATGCTTTTTTTGTTTTGTCTTGTTTTACCAATTTTTCATACTTATCTGGTCATCTGAATAACTACTTTGAATATAAATATGCAATGTTGATTTCCTTTCAGAGTTAATCCAGAAAATTTTAAAATTGTGTATCATTTGCTGCTTTTTGTGTGTGTGTGTGCTAGGGATCAAACTCAGGACCTTGTTCTGTGTCTTTTGTCTATTCTCTTAAAATAAAGAGTCCTCCAATTAAGGGCAGATGGTGAGAAGGATAGACCCTTGCATACTGCAGTCTTGCTCCAATCCCAGGCCTTCTTCTTTTCAGCTGTGTGGTTTTCCTCAGGCAAGGTACCTATCTCACTAGCGTGCATTCTTAGTGGTAAATTAGGGTAGCAGTGGACTGTCCGGGATCTTATAAGGATGCGTGGGGCTGCTCTGTGTCTCCTCACTGGTGCTGATAGCCACTGACACGATCTCGGGCAGAATAAGCTCAGACAGACGTTTGTGTTCATCCGCTGCTGAGACGGTAGGTCTCCCTTGCTGCCCCACGCTGTAGCGCTCAGGCTCGCATGTCCCGAAAAGGGACGTGCATGATTTCTCCCAGCTGTGGGAATAACCTTATGGTTCCATGATAACGTCGTGTTAATGTTCAGGGCCAGATAAATAGAGGAGAGATAAATCATTCATTCTTCTCCTCTTGCTGCTTAGAACAGATGAATGTCTTCGTACTGAGAGGAGCTGAGGCTACTTCTTCATTTAGTTCCCTGTACCAACGAGGTTAGGCACCTTGTTCCTCCAGGGTTGGTCCCTCATGTCTCGTGGTGGTGTTTTGTTTGATCCGCACACTGCATTAAAGACTAAAAACAGACTGAAGGAATCCAGCCTTGCTTAAAGCCTCTTGATCCTTCTTTGGGTCCCGCTGCTGAGTTGTAACCACGGATTGTAGTTGTTGGGAGCTGGCTTCTCAATAGGAGTTCTCGGAGTGGACCAGCGCCACCACCTGGAGGTGAGTAGAAGTGCACATTGCTGAGCACCTGGGCTCCCCCAGAGCTCCAGATGGAGCTTTGGTCCGGGCGAGGTGAGGCAGCTGCAGTCCCTGCAGGAAGCTGGAAAGCTGAGGCAGGAGTATCTCTAGTTTGCATTCAAGCCAGGCAACCTCGAAAGACCATGTCTACAAATAAAAAATAAAAGAGCTGGAGCTATGGCTCCATGGTTGGGTTTCATTCACGTTTCCATGCCCAGCCCAGCCCAGCCGTGTGCTGTGGGCCTAAGAAACTGGGGGAGGCAGCAGTGTCCGGGCTGTGCTCCCCTGAGCGCGGTCTCTACCGCATCTGTGCATCGAAGGCCTCTTCCCCAGACCCGCCCTGCCATCCTCTGCCTTCCGCCACTTTCTCCCCCTGCATGAAAAGGCCTCCTTGGAGCCTGCGATGTTTTTCTCTGGGGACGCAGGGATTGGAGGGCCATGTGGTGTGGTGTGGTGTGGTGTTGATTTGTGTTCTGCCTTAAGAGGTCTCCCACCTGAAATTCCGTTAAGTCCTTAAGCTCTTCTAAGCCTGTGTTGAAATAAATACAGGGTCAGAGTGACTCGTCTCCAAGTTTTTTAACATCTGGGAAACTGTCGACATGCATGACATCCCCAGGAGTGTTGTCTGTCTAGAAAGAGCGGGCTGATTTTACCCCTTACAGAATGAGAAGAGCACATTTTGTTCAAGAAGAGCAGGGATTTAGACAAGGATGTGCCTGGTTGCAGAATCCTCACATTGCTTCTAAAAGGGCCTTGTGGAATGAGTCTTTAACCTCTGAGTACTTTTCTCCCATGAAGCGATATAACACAACCCATCTTGGAGAGAGACAGAGTGAACTGGCTGTGGGTAGGGAAGTTCCTACCTCCTTAGCATGGAGGTTTGTTTTTACATCTACAATCGAATCCATCAAGCTGCTCTAAATAAATGCATATTTAAAGAAGCACGCTTAAAGCTGGGAACTTGTTTGGTTCGCCAGTAAGTCCTGTGTTTGGTCCCACATAGTCATCTGTGTATTATATGCACTAAATCTTGTGAACAGTATTTTCAGTCAGCGCATGCTTTGCATGTGGCAGGCAGTGTTCTAGAAGGTGGGGCACCACTGTTGGGACAAGATCCTGCTTTTCTGGTGCTCAGACTCTTCCAAGGTACAGAGGGGACAGAATCAAGTTTAGGAAAGGTCAGATATTGTCTTCTTTCAGAGAGGGTTCTTTACAGAGACCTGGGTACTCATGTAATTCATCTGGGGACATACAACCAGCTGGAAAGCACATCTCATTAGTAGACCTTCAGGCGGCACGTGGTGTTTGCTTCAGAAGGCCAAGGCACAGTGGCAAGGTTGATATGTTTTTAGGATTGCAGACCTGAGTTGATGGACTGAGACTTCCACTTCATTTCATCTCATGTGACTTGGAAAGTTTCCCAAAGATTTTGGCGGAATGTCTTTGGAATATAACCACTGACTTAGAAAGGGTCTGGTGAGCTAGTGATCTTCACGGCAGTGGAGGATGGAGGCAGGAAATACCCTGGCTGAGGAATCCTTCCTTGCACCCCAGGGTTATCTTTTAGGCTCCCTGCTTCTCTGGGCCCAGCCCTGAGGCAGCATCGTCATGGCCATGGTCATGTTTACAGACGGGGATGAGTGAATGCCCTTTCCCCACTGCCAGCCCTGGAGCAAAATGTGCTCGTGAGAGCAAAAGCCCCTATCAGACCCTGTAGAGTTCCAAGTCTCCCTGCTGCCCTTTTCTGGAAGGAAACACAACCAGATGTTCTGTGTCTCTCCAGGAACCCAGGAAGCCAGTAGTCCCCCATTCTTGTGGGTCTTCTCCTGCCTTTACTCAGGCAGCCCCTTTCCCAGCCTCTGTTATGGCCTCTTTGCCCTTCCTTGTGTCGTGCTTCTCCTCTCACGGTCTCGCCTCAGCTCTGGCTTTGTTCTCTACTTTTTAAAAAATCTGTTCTAATGAGTTGCTGGGTGGTTGCAGCCCACACTATTGTCATTGGATCACCTGTCCTCTGGGTGACCTGCAATTTTAGAAGGGAAGTGGTATAGATTAGGGCATTTGTGAATTCCTCAGCCTTTAAAAAATTCTTGATGAAAATGAAAGAATTCTGTGCATGGTAAAGAACCAAGAATAATAACTATGTTAAGTGAAAACCTTTGGAATAGATAATAAAGAGAGAGGCGATGCCTCCTTTTGTGGGTTCTGCTAAAGCCCGCAGAGTAGTTCCGGGGTCCACAGTCACTCGTCTTCCTACATGGATTCCTCATGGCCCTAGCTTGTGCTCAGTATTGGGTCCCCATGACGCTCCCCCGAATAAGGGCTCATGATTGGCCCCCAGGGTATTCTCTGCATGGCACCAGTGGGCATACTTGACCATGTGCAGTGATGTGAGGTAGGACACTGATTAAACCCCTTTTACAGACAAGGAAACTGAGGCACAGAAGCACCAGGTGACTGTCCCAGGACCACCCATGGGTCAGGCGGTGCATGGAGGGCTCAGAGGTCTGGCTCCCGTACTCAGGTGTTGTGCATGGCTTATTTCTGTACTGATCTAGTTGAATCAAATCCATGCAGTTTTATTTTCAAAACGCTCAAAGCACACCTGTCTTCCATGACAAGAAGTGTTGATTCTCATTCTGTGTGCATTCCCACCAGAGCCAAATTAGAGTTCAAAGAAAGGGGATTTAACCACAGTTAAATTTTACCTTGCCTCACACCCGACATCGGACACACCTGTCACCCCATCTTCCACACTAACACTTAGCATGTGGTATTTGGTTATCAGGTTTAATGTGGGCAGCACCTTGCACGCTTAATATCTGCTGATGGGTATTTTGATGCCACAGACTATGTCAGCGCCAGTGGAGCATTGCGAGTTAATTACTTGTGCACACAGCAGGAAGCACCGCAAAGAGGCAGCCACCAGCCAATCGGAAGTCAGCCATTGCTCACGACACGTGTGGGACTGGGCTGGCGCTGCCCTGGAACAGGCAGAAGGCTAAGTGGCTCTGTGCTGGGCAACAGCAAGGAACACTGACAGGCAGTGAGCCTGACCATGGTTTTAAGCCAGAGAGTGCTGCTGTGAGGCTGTCTTTTGGTGGTGCCAGGGATTGTGTCTACATAATGCCACTTTGATTGCCTTTCACATGGAATGGAAATTTCATGGGGAAACATTAGTTCGAGGATTAGGCCCAGCCACTTAGTTTTCATTCATCCATTTGCTTCTCGCTTTACTAACTCTCGGGGTGCGCAGGCTGTGCTGGCACTTCTGCTGCTCCCTGTGGCCCACGGGTGGTAAGAGTTGGGCCAGCATTGGCTTAGCAAGCACTTGGCTTCATGTAGTGCCTGCGCTTGCTAAGGCCACTTGGGAGGGGTCTGTGTGCAGCGCCCTCTCCTAGCCATTTCTTGGGAATGTCAAGAAAGTTCTTGTTGGTTTGGTGGGAGGTAGAGGAACTCATAAACCACGCAAGATCAGGCTTCTCAGAGCGAGCTGGTGGGACTCGTGGTTCCAGAGGAAAGCACTACAGCTTTCTGAAGCTCGTGACAGAATAAACTGATGTGGGGTTAAGCCACAGGAAGACTTATTCGAGAAAGTACAACTTCTATTGGAGTTTAGTCATCTGCCGGGCAGTCTGGGCCCGGCCTGGGCTGTGCAAGGCTTGTCAAGCTGTCACAGTGCACCTTGACCCAGTGTTCTGATTTTGAGATGGATCTCTCAGTGGGTCTTCTGGTTGTTCTTTGATCTTTTGTATTGGATTATAAAGGGTTTTTAGGCGGCAGGGAGAACAGAGTGTTAAAATCGTCAATTACAGAAATTTTGTTATCACTCATTTTATCACCAAGACCCTCAATTTATCTCATGCCTTTTCAGTTCCCAAATCTCCTTTCTACTTGTCAGTAGTGGCAAGAAATATTAACCCGCCGCAGGAATGGTCTCAAGCCTCATTTCAAATGTGAGTAATGCATCAAGACCTGAAGTCTTCTATTAGCTGCATTTGGGATGCCTAAATCCATTCACTTACAGGGAAGAAGTCTGCAGTGAAGAGCAGAAAGGGGCTAATGACATCATAATTTACAAGCATGGCCTTCTGATCAGAAATGAGTGACATTCCTGCAGATTATTGTACATAACTGCTGCTGAACACACATTATATATGCGGCTAATTCAAGCAGAAACTTTCTACCCTACAGCATCGAAATACACATTCTTCTCAGTGTGCTTGGGATCTCCTGCCAAACAGACCACTTACAAGCCAAAGAACATGCTTAAGTAAATGTAAAGATATTCAAATTACCCCATGTACGTTATCAGACCATAGTGCAATGAAATTGGAAATTAATGGCCAAAACCCCCACAGAAAGTATATAAACACAAAGAAATTAAATAGCACCCTGCTAAACAACCAGTGGGTCACAGATGAAATTAAAGAAAATATTAAATATATTTACAATTAAATGATAATGTCTCTACAACATGCTGGAACTGACAGTACAAAGTGAAGGCAGTCCTAGGAGGGGGGTTTATAGTGTGAATTCTCATACCAGGCAAAACAGAATGAGCTCAAAGAAGCAACCTAATATTGAAACTCAGACTTTAAGAAAAATAAGAACAAGTCAGAGGTACTTCTTTTTTTTTTTTTTTTTTTTTTTTTTTGGCATAACCAGGGATTGAACTCAGGTCCTTGCGCTTTCCAGGGAAATGCTTATTGCACTGAGCCATTCCCTGGCTCCAAGAGGTAATTCTAAAGATCAGAGCAGAAATTAATACAGTTGAGACTATGAAAAAATTCAATGAATTAAAGAGTTGGGTTCTTGAAAGATTAAATAAAATTGATAAACTCGTAGCTACCCTTATCAAAAGAAGGAGAGAAAAAGTTCTATTCATGCAATTAGGAATCCAAACTATAAAATGGATCTGAAATAGAAAAGATCATGGTTTCAGTTACTGTTCTCTCTTGTTGCTGGGACAAAATAGCTGACACCCAAAGTTAATGAAGGAAAGGTTTAATGAGCTCATGGCTTGTGGAGGCAGCAGTTCATGGCGACGGGAGGCAGCGAACCAGCAAGAGCAAAGAGGCCGTAGCAGTGGTGGCAGCAAAGGCTGGCCTCTCTCCTTTCCTTCTAGTGCTTTCAGGCCACCTGTCCTAGGGAGGGTACAGCACTCGCATCTATAAGCCCAGTGTTGAGTCATAAATTAACACAAACTCTAGAAGCAGCCCCATGAGTGCATGCGGCTTTGGGGGGACAAGCAGACACAAAACGTAACAATCATCAACACCTACTTTGAAAACTTTTACCCTAACAAGATGGAAAACACAGAAGAAATGGACATTTGTGTGTGTGTGTGTGTGTGTGTGTGTATGAATTATCAAAGTTAAATCAAGAAAAATATAAAAATTCTAAATTATCCAGTGTCAGTCAATGAAATAAAAATGTAATTAAAAGCTTAATAACAAAGAAGAAGCCAGGTCCTGATGGACTCACTGATTCTATAAGAAATTTAGAGCAGCTCTAATGCCATTACTCCTCAGACTCTTTAATGAAATTGAAAGGGAAGAAGTACTCCCTAAGTCATTCCTGGAAACAAATATTACCTAGTTACCAAAAACAGAAAAAGACCCGGCCAAAAAAAGAGAACTACAGGCCAATCTCCCTAATGAACATAGATGCAAATGTCCTCAATAAGACACTGGTGAAAAGAATTGAGCCAGTCATCGCGACGGTTACACACCATGGCCAAGTAGGAGTCATCCCGGGAATGCAGTGCGGGTTCAACATATGCAAATCAATAAATATAATATACCATATTAATGGAGACAAAGACAAAACCCGTATGAGCACATCACCAGATGCAGAAGAGCATTTTTGACAGAGTTCATAAGCAGATTCGATACTGGCTTACAAAGCAGTGTCAACCACTTTTACACATAGAAGTGAAAAAAAAAATTTTACCTTAGAAGAAGCACTTGTAGAGTGGTGAGTTTTACAGTTCTGGATATACAGTTCCATGCTCCATCCTTATAATAATGTCCCAGTGTTTTGTGCAATCCCACGAGTGCACCCCCAGTCGTGGTACAGGGGCCCGGCATCTCCCGTTGGTGTGCAAATGAACACGGCGCCCTATCCACTTGTCACTATTCTTTCACTCAATTGGAGTTTCCTTGGTTCTTAGATTCCCACATGCAGATTCACTGGATATAAATGCGAAAAGTGTTGCAGCTGTAGTAACAGTGAGAGGATGCTGCCCTGAAGATCTGTGTTTCATTTGCGTGCCAATGGTGTTGTGTGAGAGAGCTTCTGCTGCTGCTCTGACTCCTTTGCTTTCTCACAGATGTGGTTGACCCGCACTAGGTAAGATGGAGGTGCTGCCAGTCGCAGGTTGCTTCTCGCTGTTCCCTTCAGTCCATCCAACATTACTTTCTTTCAGTGTTAACTGCTATGTAGGAAAGGAATGTTAGTGATGATGACCATGGTGGAACTGTACGGAATTGATGTTGATATTTCAGGGATCATAGGTAGAAAATAGGTGTCGAAACAGTGAACTTTAAAGAACTTCTGTAAGGTAATTGTCCTCATCATTCACCTTGGTTTAAACCCTTGAATTCTTTGAGGCATGCTGTCTGTACTCTGCAAGGTCTATTGAAAAGATGTGGTCATACAGGATTAAAAGCACAAACCTGAGCTGAACATTCACCAGTATTTGTACTCTCACTTGGCGAAATGTCGTGTCTCTGGGACATCAGTTTCTAAGCCCATATAGATAAGTGTACATCTGTCTCTGAGACAGGATAGAGTAAGGAATGACATGAACCAACTCCCAGCCCATCAAATGGGTCATTGCTGGAAGGTAGTAATAGTCACAGCAAGCATAGCAGTCCTATGCACAAAAATGTTTTCCATCAGGGTAAAGAGCCTTCTTCCTCCTTCTCTCTCCCCTCCACTTCTGGAGTATCCTGGGAATAGACCATAAATATGAGACTCAAAAAAAATGTATTGAATGAATACCTGCATTAATGTATATATAATAGGAATAGTAAAGAATACTTTGCAAGTGAATTAATATTTCATGAGGATTTTAATTGAATACATGGCATGATAAAAAAAAAACCTGTTGAGTGCACAGTAGTCCAGTCCTGAATTTTCTAATACAAATTATCTTTCTCATAAGAAATACAGAAGAACAATGGAGGAGCCGTTATTCAAAGACACAGGAACTGGGTGTGGTGGTTTGCTGGAGTGTGTGGGGTGTGGTAAGCAGATGAAGAGGTGAGGTAGCTCTGAGTGGAGTTGGCTGCGCCTTTTGGGGGTTTAGTTTTGCTTTTTGAGACAGGGTCTTACTATCCAGTTCAGGGTGTCCCTGAGCTCACTATGTAGCCCAGGCTGGTCTCAGAGGGAGGCAGTCTTCGTGCCTCAGCCTCCTCAGGGCTGGCATTCTGGGCGAGCACCACATGCCTGGTGCTGCCCCTTTTAGAAGAGATTTTTGTTGGTTGGTTTGTGCCCACCCACAGTGTGTGTATGTACTTTTCTCCTTAATCTTGCCTGTTCTTTCTGGACCCTGGTGTGCACCTGTGGCCCCTGGGCACTCACACCTGCATGTGGCTCAGCTGGGGAGCAAAGGCCTGGCTGGAGCCCCAGAATGCCTTGTGCTTGCAATGGGGAGAAGAGAGCTTGAGTGGTCTGTGTATGTGGCTTTCTCAGTCCCTTTGGAGCATAATAGGGCAGTCAGTGCGGCACTTTTCTGAATGTATGGCTTACAGTGAGCTGGGGATAATTCTGAGTTAAAGTTTGAGGCAGAGCATTCCTCACCCCAAGATAGATTCTTGTCATCCTTTTTAGCACAGATGACAGTTCATTTGACTTTAGTCATGAATATTCTTATGCAAGGCAGTGAAATGCGCTTTTGTAGCTACATTGTGCTTCTGACACAAGGTGATGCGGTTCACCACTATCAAGAGGTATCAGTGACTTCTCTGTGACACTGGGAGACTCTAGCTCCTGAAGGAAAGGGAACAATGCTCCTCTGTCTTCTGATTTCTGTCTGTTCAGTGGGGAGAAGATGGCCATATTTCTGGAGTTTTCCTTTCTCCCTTGTTTTGATAAATTACTACCAAAGACATGCAGAGAACTGGGATGTTTGACGAAGCTGAAGAGAATTGCCCTCTCAGACCTGGAGTTGTGTTTGCTGCTTGGGGAGGCTACCAAGATGGCAGGGGTGGCCCTCTCAGGCTGAAAGAGGAAGTAAGAGCCTGACCCAGGGAGCTTAAGACCCCAGGTAGGAAAGGCTCGCAGGCCCCTCCAGGGCCCCTGAGCGAGTGGACTTCCCTTGGTGTCTCCTTTGCACTTCCCTTGGGTGCTTATTCAAAACGAGGAGCGCAACCCCAGCAGGGCCTGACCTCAGACACTTCAAGCTCCAGTTCAGTAGTGTGCGCCAGAGAAAGAGGTGCCTGGCCCAGTGCTCTGGAGGCTGGGCTTTGTGACCTTGTTCAGCAAGCAAGGTGAAGAGCCTGCTGGGCTTTTATTTAAAAAAAAAAAAGTCTGTTCCTTCCCAGTTTACTGCCTGTTGTTTTTCTGAGTTAGTTGTTTGGGGAGGGAGCGAGAGGACATTTAATGGTAATAAATGAAAACAGCCCCTCCCGCTTAGATACTTCAGAGGTCTAAACTTCCTCTTGAGAAGGAGCCACGTGGAGAATGAAAGCTGATTGCAGCCAGCTCCCTCCTCTTGGTCCAGCCTCTTCTGAAAATGGTTCTTTTGTATTAAGGCTTTGTCTGCATTAGAAGTTTTATCTGCAAGGAGAGGACTTCTTAGTTGCAAATTAGAGAACTTGTTTTTCAAAACCGGGGTCCAACTGTTTTGGAAATCACTAAACATTTTCTCTGGGATCTGAGCTCCTGAACTGTAGAATTCCAACAAAATCCATCAATATGGTGGACAGGAATTGACAATATGCTTGCCTCTTCCTATGCTCAGCTCTAGGATCTGGAAGGAGAAATGTATGTGCTGTCTCTTGCTTTTTCACAAGCTGTGGATGTTAACTTCACTTTCCTATTAAGCCTACTTTTTATACTTCCTGCCAGATAAGATTGTTCATTGCAATGTCATAAAAAAAAAAAAAAAAAGGATTCATTTCTGTTTCCTCTATTGCCTCCTCCTCACCTTCTTTATTTCAGACAGGTAGGAACTTGGCATGGAACAATCACAGCAGCATGCTGTCTCCCAGAAGCCAACCCCTGGGCGTTTCCTTTCTCCTAGTAGTAAATGTTCCCTGCAGTTACCCACCATCATGCCTCCCTGCTGTCTTCCCTGTACTGTATGGTCTCGTGTTTAGGGCAGACCATCTTGGTTAGTACATAGAGGGCTCTAGTATTAATTAATTCCAGCTGATACCGTGTTTCTACAAATGGAGTTGCTAACTTGCTTCACGTTTTGGTCTTATGTACAAAAAGTGTTTCATTGAAAATGTTAGTAATTTTGAATACTTCGGTAAATATTCTTTTCTAATTATGAAGAGCTGTGGTCAAAGATAACAGTGGGCCTTTCTCCCCAATTTGTGATGTGGTCTTTGAGGTCTAGTTTTTTGTGGAGTAGCTGGGCTGAGCTAGCTTTTGACCTGAACATGAAATTGGAATTGAAATTGCTACCTAGATTTGGCTAACAGTAGAACTGTCCAGATGTACTACCAATTAAAATATGACTCTGGAGGCATGTGGAGTCTAGAACCATCTGTCTGCATCTCAGTCTTCCTGCACTTGCTTAATGACGTGATTTGCATACCAAGAGACTTGTTCTTTCCAGGCCGTAGTTTCCCCATTCATCAGCTGATTACAGGACCAAGTGAGACAACCAGGGACCTACGTTGTCATTGGCCTATGACTAAACCTGTGAAGACATGGGTGGGGGTGTTAAGAGCTGTTCCTAAGGACAAAGATCTTGGAAAGGTTATTCAGCCCTTGTTCTCTAGCCAGGCTCACCTGTAAAACAGGAAAGCTGTGGTGATATTTGCAGCTCACAGCTAGTTGGAGATCATCTGAGATGACTCTCGCGAAGCGCTCAGCAGAAATGTCTCATAAGACACTGCATTCCATGTCAGCTCTGCGTACTGTTGTTGGCTATTTTTACTGTTCCTATAAGATACTTTCCTTGATCTTCCTCTTGGAGATATGGGTGTAGGAGCAAGCAAATCCGTGCACTGTTTTTAGTGATGCTCTGGAATGTGAAATGTGCAGCCCTGGTTTTTGGTTCAGTATGTAATACTTTCTTACCACACCCGCCCTAGCTGGGCACTGGGTCGCCCTAGCTGCGACCTCTTCGCACTTGATTTTTGACATTCATCTGTGTTTCAGTTTGAAAGAAAACTCTGGGGATTTTTCTGTACGATGCTTTCTCTTTGTAGTAGCCACTTTCTTTCCCATCAGTAAGGAGATACATATGTCCCTTCTTCAACTCTGGCAGTTGAAGTTTTTTCTTCTCTAACAATGATCTCCTAGAAATATAATTATTTGTAAGGTTTGTGAAGATTTCCACCAAACATTTTATGTTGGTGAAAGTAGCAGATGGTGAAGGCCTAGACATCCCACTTACGTCACGCACCCCTCAGGTTGGTGCCCATAGCCGTTCTGCTACGACTGGTACAAAGGTGAGAAAATTAAAGTATGTCTTTCCTTGTGGTAGCTGTGTTCTGGCATCTCACAAAGGAAGTCCCCTGTGCCTCTGTGGTAGAGCCCTGCAGTGTGTTAGAAACATGACTAGATTTTTCAAGCACAGCTGACAGGGGTATCTGGGCTTTAGCAAGAGCTTTGACAGAGTAGCTCAGTATTCTGCGCTGGGAAGGAGACATGAGGATTCATAACAGATTGAAAACTCCTTCCCGGGGAACTCTGGATAATGCACTGCTGTAATGATGGAGGGGTCTAGCTTTGGACATGGCCTTTTGAGCATTTTTATCAAACAGGAGATGGATTTATTAAATTCACGAATGGCATGTAGCCAGAAGGCACAGGTCAGCAATTGAATGACAAAATCAGGATCTCCTCAGTTCCGGAGAGGTCAGAATGAGGAGTGAAAATTAGATAAAAAGGATGAGACAGGCAACAGGCAGCACTGCCTCATGGGAAAGTCGTAGAGTGGAGGCCAAATAACAGCTTCAGCACTTGCGCCAGTAGCCGGGCAACCTCCGTGTCTACTTCTAGCAATCTGTAGCCCAGTGGCGTTCACCGTGTTCACAGGGGTTGCAGCGCACAGCACCCACACTGACTTCCCAGAGCCACAGGCTACCCTCTCAGCTGTCTGGATTTTAGGCCAGAGTAGAGCATCTACTTATTATGTGAGCCTGGCTGGGTATACAGGGTAGCATTAGGCTGTCCTAGCTCTGTTTTAGACTTCTGTTTTTTTTTTTTTAAAGTTAGCTTTTAAAGAAGTAATATATTTCTATAATGTGGCATTTGAGGATTATTAAAGAACAAGCAACAAAAATGCTGCCCCCGTTTCCTTTCCTTTTTCTGTTATAGTGTCTTCAGTGTTTTCATAGATATGTTCAGTGCATATACAAATAAATCAGTATGGTCATTTGTTTTCTCTTCCTGTCTCTTTGTGTCTGTCTGACTTTCTGTATTTCTCTCTTTGATGGTGCTAGAAATCAAGCACAGAACATTAGCACTTTACCACTGAACTGTACTCCAAGCTTGGGGGCTTCTCATTCCACCCCCTTTCCCTTCTCTTCCCTTTGTCCTCCACTCCCTTCCCTTCTCATCCCCTAATTTCAGATTATTTTATTATATTGATTTGTCATAATTTACTTAAGTAACTTTTTTTTAATGCATTTTAGGAAAGGGTCTACAGGGTGTTCAGGGTCTCACTACATAGATCGGACTCGTAGTGGTTCTCCTGTCTTCAGCCTCCCAAGAGCTGGGATTACAAGGGTGTGCCACCATGCCCAGTCTCAATCACTGTCTCAGCGCACCCCAGGGGCAGGGCACGTATGGCATGCTGGGGATCAAACCCCGTCCACTGCACTCTGCCTAATCAGGTGCTTTAGTCTGCTGAGCTATCTGGCCCGCCCTTAAGTAACCATTTGTTAATATATGTTTACCTTGTTTCCAATCTTGAACATGACTGCTGATTCTACCATAACCAACCTTAACCTTGTAAAAGCACAAAGATCTACACAGTTAGCAGTAGGGCCTAGGGGACACACATTTTTTTATTTCACTACCATTTTTTTCCATAAGGATTGTATCAGTGTATAGATATTGGTAGATGAAAATAATTACTTGACTACATCATTGATAACTGTAATCAAATATATTGATGTTTACACACTTAACAATCAAAAATCTTACCTACTAATGATAATTTGTGTTCATCATTATTCCTGAGATAAAACTTTTCCTATATTGAGGCATTTCTATTTTCTATTTTTGATTATTGTTTTTTAAACTTTGTTCATGCCCTTTGCTCATTTTTACACAGGGTTTAGAGTTTATTGTCTTTATAGTCTCTTGCAGCACCAAAACTGTGTTTAATTTTATTAGTCTATTCCATCCCTAGGGTTTAGAAAATGTATAGAAATACTTTCCAAGCTCCATATTTTCCATAATTTTGTCTTGAATGTGTTTTAAATATTTAAATTTCAATCCATTTAGAATTTATCCTACAGCAGGTTTATCTACTTGTAAATCATTATATAACATTAGATACTAAATATCATTTGCATAGCAAGTTGCTTCTAATAAGCATTTACATTATTTCTAATTTCATGCAGTATAAATAATGTTAGAAGGGGCTGGAGAGATGGCTCAGTGGAATAAGCACTTCCCTGGCAAGCACAAGGCCCTGAGTTCAATCCCTGGTTCTGCCAAAGGAAAAAAAAAAAATGCTTCGAAATAATGTTAGAATTTCATGTCTTCATACATTTTAACATATATTTTAAAATTTCTAGGACACAAGGTGTGCACATGTACATATATTAGTATTTCTGTGGATGAAGTAGTATATTCATTATATTCATAGAGCCAGGCATAGAAAAATACTTACTGTAAGTATCAGAGGGTGGATGTTTTGGCTTTGCTGTGTCTTTTACAGCTCTCAATTCTGCTGTTACAAAGTGAAAGTGGCTATATGCCTCATGTAAATCAATGAAGATGGCTATATCTAATAACACTTGATTCACAGAAGCAGGTCACGAGCCAAATTTAGCAAAGTAGGCCATTGTGTGCGTTCCCCAGCTTAAGAGCATGGCTCAGACCTGTAGATGGAGAATTGATTTTCTGATCTGTCCCTGCCTATAGGGCAGTGTTTCCCACCACCTGAGCCTCAGATTTCTTTATCTGTAAAATAAGGAAACTAATATGTACTTGACAAAATTTCTTAAGAGAGTGTAAGGAGATAAACTGTGGAAGGTTTTTCCACAGTGAATATAGTGAATATTTTCCAAATGGATGGAAGACGGCTGCCATGAAGCACAGTTGATGTCATTCACATAGATTCCTGCTCTTAAGTGGCACAGTAAGTGTGCGAGCTAAGAGTAGGATTCCAAAAAACCAGGCAACCAAGATAAATTGTATCTTAATGAGTTTTCCATCACAAGTTCTCCTTTTGCTTCACTCTAATATCTGTAGTACTTAAAACTTGGATATTTTGTTCATGATCGATGTTTCCACACTCATTTTAAATTTTAAAACATTGCCTTAAAATATGTACTTTGATAAGTTTTGGCAAGTATTTTATCTGCCTTAGTCCCAGAAGCACCAATATACTAGGGCATATTTTCTTGTGGGAAACAAAGAGAAATTAACAGGTGTCACAAGCTAGACAGTGGCTGGGGTACAGTTTTCAGCTGCATGGTCAGCGGAGGCTCCTCTTAGTGCCAGTGTTGTATATGAGTCATTCCAGCTCAATGCTTCTAATTGTTTCCTAGGACCCACTCATTGTAAGCTACTTACACTGAAAAGTTGCTGAAATAGAAACATGTGCAAGTTAAAGTCAGCTATTCCCGGCATGACAGAGATGCAGAATCCATCAGGTTGCTGTTTGCTTTCCGCCCTAACGTGCCACTTTCTGTCTAGACATTTCCCTGGATAGCGCTGAATAGTTCATATATTTTTCAGCATGCATTCCTTTTTTGCAGTTGTCACAGGAAGGCTGTTAATCCTCCTGCCTGCTCTCTGTGAAGTGTTTCACACCCCAGCCACGGCGGGCCGTCAGCTGTCACCTGAGTGCCCCATAAAACTAGTTTTAATTTCTTTTTCCTTTCCTCTCAGTCCTTAAATTTGTGGGTTGGGATTAGCCTTCCCAAACTCCAGGCTCCCAACTTCTGTGCCTCATGCTGGAATTTCTCATGAGCCACAGCAACTTATATTAAGCAAAACATTGTGCACAGGATGCCGATGGTAGAGCCAGATGGGAAAAAGTCCTTCCCTGCAGAGGTGTTGGGCCCAGCCGGTCTACAGCTAGACCCCAGCTATTGGGATTGCTCTGCTTTCTGGGGTGCAGCGTGGCCTCTCAGAATAATTCACTAATTCTCAGCAGGTCTTCTCCACTTACTACCTCGAGCTCTGGTGATTCTCTGAGGCCGAAGAAGTCACAGTGATACAACCATTTCCATAAAGTCCTTTATGGGTTCTTAGCTCATGACCCCTCTGATGCCAGAGGAACACTTCATGGCAAGTGAAGCTTCAGAGCTTATTTCCTTTGCTTTTGTCTAAATAAACAAAACCCTTATCTAAGTTGATCCACTGGTAGTGTGACCCTGAACACCCTGTAGACCCTTCCCTAAAAAAAAAAAAAAAAAAAAAAAAAAAAATGATCCTTCGCTTACAGGCAAAATGGATAGAAGAGACAGGCAGAGGCAAGAAGGGAGAATTCAGATATTTATTCTGGATAAATAATCCACTTATATATATATCTTTATTATTTGACATTTTAATCTTAGGGATGAACATAGATAGTATTGAATAATAATTTCTTAAGTCTTCTTATGTCCTAACTTCTTAGCTACTGATAGCAAGAAGTTTACTCAGGTGTGTTGTGATGAAAGCCACTTGGGACAGAAAAGCCCAGAGGTGAAATTCAAATTTCAAATGTAGGTTGAGTGATGGAAAGATAGTTGGGTGGTCTAAGCACCTGCCTGGCAAGCACAAGGACCTGAGTTCAGTCCCAGTTCTGCTTGCCATGCAGGCCACCTAAACCAGGCAAGCTGGCACATGTCTGCAATCCCAGTGCTGGGGAGGCTGAGACAGGAGGATCACTGTGAGTCTGAGCTCAATAGAGAGACCCTGCCCCAAACAAATTAAAAAGAAAAACCTTCCAAGATAATGCAGTCAGGACCCTCCCCAGCTCTTTCTCTCTTTTTGCGTTAATCCTTGCTCATTCTCTTCAGCTGAGGGCCCGTCCTTGCCCTGCCTGCTGCGATCATGTTCCTGGGAGGGCCAATGTCTCACTCTTCTCTTGTTGCTGGGACTAAATACCTGACACCCAAAATGAAGGAAGGAGACATTTATGTAGCTCACAGTTGGTGGAGATTTCAGTCCACACTCAGCTGGTTCCAAGGCAGAGGGGCACATGGCAAAGAACAGCTGTTCATGGCAGTGGCAAAAAACAGGGAGCAAGAGCAAATGAGAGGAGTAATAGCAACAGTGGCCATAGAGAGCAAGTCTGTCTGTTTGTCTGTCTTTTGTCATATTCAGGCTAACAGCCCCAGGCTGGGTGTAGCACTCACACCCATAATCTCAACTGTACTCAGACCCATAATCCCAGCCTTGGATTATGAATTGATCAGAAACTCTAGAACTGCACCTGAATGACTGCACGAGGCTTTCGGGAGACAAACACCCACAAACCATCCAGGCACATTCTTCCTCCTGCTCTGAACAAAAGCACCAGTCTTCAGTGGGCTCGGGCACTCACTTGCTGTAGTGACCCAGGAGCAGAAGATGGGTTTGTGCCACTTCTGGACCTGGGTCAGGGTCAGGTTTGGACCTCTGATTTAGATGTATCTCCTAGAGCCAAGCATTCTTGATCGTGTTGTTGGGCATCTTCTGTGTTCCAAGAATGATTAGACAAGTTCTTGGTGGGGCTTACTGGATCCTTGTCACATCTCTGAGGCTACTTGGAGGTGCGTCCATGCAATGTGGACTGGGGGTGTAGCGGTTGGCTGGAGACTCTCAGGAAATGCCTTAGGGCAGCTTTCACAGGCAGGTTGCTTACTGCCTGCAGCTGTCAGGACGTTTACAGATAATCTGATGTAACACTCTAATTTACGTGTGGGAAACCCAGTGATTTTTTATCTTGACCGTGGCTTCAGCTCAGGAATGGGCAGAGCGTGTGTGTCCCCACCTAGCCGTCTGCACCCTGCGGACATTGCTGGTGGCTGGCGTCTTACGGACAAGTACCTGCATGTTCTAGGACCTAGCTAGCAGGCTTTATGGTTGTGTGTGTGCTTTCCTACCCCCACCTACACCCACAACCCCCATGCAGTTTCATTAATCAGTTACTGTTACAGCGTCTCCAGATCTGTGATCCAGATGTCAGACCTCCCAGGTGGCCGTTGTCACTCTCAGTTCTCAGAACACTTAACATGGGCTCCAGAGCGGCCTTCGCTATTAGCGTTGGAATCAGCGAATTCCGGCTTTGATAACTGTAAAGTCACACAACGTAGAGAAAAGTCTACTAGGCAAAGAAACCCAGCTATGAATTTCCACTCGCATATGGCCCATGAGCTTAGCTTGGACTCAACATGCAACTGATGAATATGCGGATCAGACAGTCCACTGACGAGAGTCCAGATCCAGGAACAGGGCCACCACGGGGCGGAGCCTGTGTCCCACCACGTCCCACCTTTGTGGCCTTGCCTTTCCTGTTTGAACCTGGAGAATATTGTTTCAGTGTAGGTCATATTCCAATTTGAGAGTCCTATTTGAAATTTTTGTATGAAATTAGTTTTATCATCTAGCTCTAAAATAGGCACCCTGAGAAACGAGAGAAATAATAGTTGGTAGTAAGAAATGAATAAAGCAATTCTCTTTCTTCTGGTGTTATTGCCTGCTATTAGTTCTGCTATTCGGGTGAGGTACATATGATTTCCTCAAAGCTTTCCATTAGTGTAAAGTGGGAGAGTGAAGGTTTTACACCTGCAACTTAAAAATGAAAAAAACTTTAAGTAGATTTCATTATCCAGAAGACAACTATATTTTCTTAACTGGCTTAAGATACAGTAGTGCTGCTAACAAAGTCAAACAGCTTCATTATGTATTAATAAAGTAAGAACAATGGCGAGTACTCTGAATGCCTTTTAGAATTTGCTTTGTTTTTCTTATGTACCACAATAAAAGCACAGGGGTAATTAAGTTGCCAGTCCTGGAATTTGCAAAGGAATTGTAAGCCAAATCCCATAAAGTTTTTTAATTAAAAATTGAATAATTTAAAGATGTGTATTAGATTTGGGGAAAACATTAATTTTAATACATTGGAATAATGAAAATGCCTGTTTTTGGATACTTGCTGTTGAAGTAAGGCACAGACATGCAGGATAATAGGCCTCGATCCAGGCAATACTTTCAACAAAAGTTACATGAGGGGGGTGTTCCTAAGCATATTTGACTACTAACAGCACAAAACATGTATATTAGTTTTGTTTTTAATTAGTTTTAGACAGAATTCATTATTTTTAATGGGTTTTCATTAGTGGATAGAAACCATTATTTGGCTCTGTTGTGGTAAAATAAATTTAAGGTGCCCACTTAATTTTAGCAAAATACCTTTTAGTACTTTAAGAAAGAATTGTTTTGAATAGCATTCATGGAAAGGTATTTAAAATACCTCACTTTTAGACAAAGTATGATTTATGTGCTCTAAACATACAACTTCTCTCTCTCTCTCTCTCTCTCTCTCTCTCTCTCTCTCTCTCTCTCTCTCTCTCTGGCCATTTATTAACAGAGAACCTTATTGAAGTGAGACAATTTACTCCAATTTTAAAAACTATTCTGACTGACTGTCACCTTTATTATTATCTAGTGTTTTAAGAAGTGTTTCATGTTAGGGGTGAGTATGCAGCTAGGGCAACAGAAAGATGCTTCACCCGTAGTTTTTCTTGAACAACATAACTAGTGTTCATTTAAATTTGACACCTGGTAAGGAAGTTTGCTGAGCTCAATCTGCCTAAAAAGAAACACTGAAAGGCAAATTGGCTCTCAGACATGGACTTGGATTTACAGTATGTGCCATTATTTTTATGTGGGGAATTCTGTTGGCCTTAGGCAGATAAGTTGGAATTAATCTCCAATTGTGTGATTTATTCTCTGTACCATAGAAATATGTCTTCTCAATGCTGCTCTACTGAATGGTCACATCTCAAAAGGAGAAAAAAATAGAGCGATGTGGTAATGGCATATTAAGGAGAAAAAGAGGGTTATTTTAAGGCATAATTGAGCCATAAATTAAGCAAAAAAATACTGTTTTTTAACTACAGTTTTATAGGTGAATTTCTCCATGTCTTCCATGTAGTCAGGAGTTTTATATAACCTTAAACAATGAAATGTCACATGTCAGCTATAAATCAGAGTCCATTTTCCTGTCTGTCAGCAAGTCCAAGTCTGGGTATTAAAGTTTAACCCACTTAACAAAGCTTAGATTTCATTCTGCTTCTGTGTGGTTCCATGAGCATTTCTTTATTTTGCTGGCAGAGTAATCACAAAAGACAGCTTTGGTGCCCAAGGTCCAACAGGAAGCCAGGGACTATTAACTGAGCTCAGAATTACTCAGAACGAGTGGGTCTTCTCCGTGGCTCTCTACTTCGGATCTGTCGGTCCACTAGAACACCACACTGCGTTGAATGCCTGATTCCTATCTTCTGTGGTCTGTGGCAGGGTTTTGGAGTTTCTTTGTTTTTCTATAGCTTCTCCATATTTGAAGGGGATGGGTCAAGTGTTTTATAGAATGCTCCTCAATTTTAACTTGGTTGGCATATTGCTGGCCATCTGGGCAGGACGGAGGACTTGGGAAAGCACTCAAGTGAGGGCTCCTTGAACCACACCCCCATAGGGTGCCCTCGCAAGCCACCAGACACTGCTGGTGACACAAGCCTTCTTCACTAGATTGAGTGACACCTGTGAGCCTTACTGCCGTTATACAATTGTCCATTATACAAGGATGCTGCCGTTATGCAGTGTGTTCTCCAGCTGAAGGTGTGCGTTTCATTTTGTTTTTGGGATAGGATCTGCCTTTGTAGTTCAGGCTGGCTGGCCTTGAACTTATTACAACCTGCCTGTCTCAGCCTCCCAGGTGCTGGGATTATAGGAATGTGCCAACACCTTGCTTGGCTTTGAAGTTATTCTTTTTAGCTTTCTTTACTTAATTCTTTGCAGGATTGTTCTTAAGTGCAACCAGAAGTGGGGTTATGCCCCATTTCTCATAAAAGTCAGCTGTGTTTCTTTTCAATTATTATTTTCTGCCCAAATGGGAAACCTGCTCAGTAAACTTCATACTTCAGGAAGTGATGCTAATGACCAGTGACCCCTCTACAAGTCCTGTGCTGGAAGAGCAGGGCCCTTTGGCCTTTCTCTGCCCACACGTGCCTGGATGAGTGATACACCTGCTGCGTGCGACAGCCCCACAACAGAAGCTAGTCTCAGGAAGCTTTTGTGGCAGGACTCTTCTGTGAGTGCCTACCTGCGATTATCTCCTGTCATCCTCCAGCCTTGCTCTGCCACATGCACCTCTTTGGACACTGAGTCCCTAGCAGCTTGGTTTGGTCTGAGACACTGGGGCAGGCTAACTCCCTACCTCATCTCTCAGCTCTGTGGCTGGTGCTGAGCAAATGCTGAGCCAGTATTTAAATGGATACAATCATGGATTGATTCATAAGATTTAATTCCTCCTTGGTTGACCTTCTTTGACTCAAGAAATTGATTAGGGCATGCAAAATGTCAGGCGGGTCCAAAGCTCCTCACATTTCCCAAGTCACTGACAGGGAAGTTTGCTGCACTCGAGCCTTACTGTCCCCAAGCACCCCTTGCCCGGCTGGTTAGGTCTGCACACACATGCCATCATCTATGTACAGTGTCGCCATTGAGATGAAGGCAGCAATGAAGCAAAGGAGGATTTACTTCTGAAACTGGCATCTTGAGTTCTGAGACCAAGAAGGTAAAGAAGAATTAGTAGAGAGTGTAGGCAGCTTTGTACAATTAAAACCAAGTCATGGCAGAGAACACCCAATAGCATCCTTCGAAGGTAGACTTCAGCTTCTCCTCAATTTCATCTCCAATTTGCACAAAAGGATGTTCCCTGGGGACTTACTATGTGGAGGATTCTTTTTTCTCTTTTTGAGATAGGGTCTTGCTATGCAGTTCAGGCTGACTTTCAATTCATTATGTAGCCCTGGCTGGCCTCAAACTCACAGCCACCCTCCTGCCTCAGCCTCCTTGTGCTAAACAAAATATCAAAGAAACCTCTCCTCAGAGTTAGTCACTAGTGGGGAAGACATATGTTTAAAGGTAATCAATAAATTACACTAGTGATAATGGGACCCAAAGGAAACAAAGAAGCCCGTGCCTGGATTTCACAGACCCTTGAACCTCCCCAACCAAGGGACATTTATGCTGAGAGACCTTTGCTCTGAGGTTTCAGAGGTATTTATTAGAATGACTAAAGAGGAAAAAAAAGAAAGTTTTCATCTCAGGTTGAAGGGGAAGCAGTGCTCAGACTCCCTCAGTGTGTACAGGTTGGTGGGATGGCTCCACTCAGGTCTCATCTCTACAAGTGAACAGTGCTGAGTGAATAGTGTGGTCCCGACCCTTGTTTCTCTTGAGACTGTTGTCTTGCATTTGCAGATGGGATGTCAGGGAGGGTGTGTAGAGCTGCTGAAGCTACACATTCTCAGGAGGGGTCCATAAGACAAAACTAAAGTGTTCCTAACAAGGAACTTTCCTTCTTATTTTAGGTGGGCAGTGTTGTGCCTGAGAAGGAAAATTTCTTGCTAATTCTTTCTTCTTGCTCCAAGGTGGGTTTAGGTTAGCCACAGTCTTAGTATCATGTTTTTTACTTAGAAGCATTTATTCAAAGTTCTGAAAAACAGAACATTCAATAGCATGAAACTTTGTGCTATTTCACATGATTAATGATATAATTCTGAGCCCTTTATAAAGCATCTTAGCACCAGAGAGATTTATACAGTGTGGAGTGGCAACAGTGCTTGGATGTGAGAATAGGTAATCAATACCTGCAAGCTTGGCAACAGTATTCTATTTCCTCCACTAATGACGTGGGGGTTTTACTAGGCAAGGGTGTCTGGAGCATGACTCGCTCCCAAGAAGAATTAATGTAAAATCTGAAGTGGAAGATCAGTTTCAATTAAAATTACACTTGAATGTATATTGGGTAGAAGTGTGCAAGCAGGCATGTAGTCAGCCTAAATCTTCAGGTTGTTACTAATGAATAAATGAATCTTACAGTACAAACCCTGGTTATATTTTTCTACAATGTTAAATTATATCTCAGCCATCTGTAGGAAGCAGTGAGAGGTAATATGAATGGCAAATATTCTTCTGACCCTGCAGGGTATTATTATCATTATTGTTATGATTTTGGATAGGGTAATTATCAGAAGCCCATGTTTTCACAAATGCTGGCTTAAATTTATTATGTCTTCAGAGTTGTTCATGTTCCATTCATCTTGCCATGCCTCATAGCATTTCTTCCCAGTGAGTGTGGTTTTATTGCACTTGTAAATTTCTAGAACACACTTTTTATACACACAAACATACATGGTATGAAAACATTAGTTTCCATATTATGGACATAGAGTCTCTAGTTAACCAAAATTCACATGTTGGTCAGACCTCAGATACATCAACAAGCTCTTCATTCCGTTTTGCAATATATTCTTTCGATGTCTGGAAGAAAATTCCAACTGTGGATAGGATAATTAGAGCCCTTTGCTCAGTCTCTCCCTCTTTTCTGGAGTATAAACACAAGATGAAGATTGTGTTGGACTCCAGTGTGTGCAGATTCACACCCTGCCCCTTTGTGACTCGTCACACTGCAGGAAATGTGTGTAAGAGATGAAACAAGTGAAGAGAAAGCCTTGACGCTTCTGGGTTCAGCTGGACTCCTGCCATAAAGAAGTGGTGACACTAACTTTGTTTGAAAGTGTGGTGGCATTTGTAGATGCCTTCAGTGCCCCTCGAGGTTGCTGGGCTTCTGCCATCCCGTCAACATCTTCTTTGTGACAGTCTGTTTTCATCTTATTATTTGGGTTGAGAATTGAGGAAAGTTACCCAGACCATAGAGCAGGCCTTAAGGTTGTGTCAGGAGGCCAGAATGTGAATCCTTTCCCCACTGCAGAAGTGGGGCCTTGAGCTCAGGACCTTCATTCTGACTGTATCCCTGGCTTTTTATTATTTATTTTTTTATTTTTATTTTTATTTTTATTATTATTTTGTCTTTTTGAGACAGGGTCTCACTGTGCAGTTCAGACTGGCCTTAAGTTCACGTTGTAGCTCAAGCTGGTCTCGAAGTCACAACAAACCTCCTGCCTCAGCCTCCCGAGTGCTGGGATTACAGGCATGTGCCACCACACCCAGCTTTTTTTTTTTTTTGAGACAGATTATTTTTAACTAAAATTGGGATTCTCCTGCCTCAGCCTACCAGAGTGGTGGGATTATAGGTGCACACCAAAGCATGGCTGTCTGAATCACTTTCAAAGAGCAATGGACATGGCTGGTGCAGCCTTGAACCCTCAGTTGCCAGGATAGAAAAGTTCATCCGTGATTGTCCCAGGGTCTCTTTGGCTGTCCCTCTCTTCATGGTGCCATCACTGATATTGGCTATGAGCAGTGTCAGGCTGGAGGGAATAGAGAGTGCTATGGTAAAGGACTGCCTGGTGGCATCTGGGACATCAACAAGCTCTTCGTTTGATTTTGCAATGTATTCTTTGGGCATCTGGGAGAAAATTCCAACTGTGGATGGGATAATTGGAGCCCCAGTCTCTCCTCCCTTTCGGGAGTGTAAACACAAGAAGAAGATCATGTTGGACTCTAGTGTGTGCAGATTCACACCCTGTCCCTTTGTGACTTGTCACAAAAGGGGCCTTCCCAGAAAGCAGGAGGGAACTTGGCCTTGAACTTTCTCCCAGTCTTCTGTCACTGTGAGTGAGGTCTACGAATCCCACTTTAGCTGTTCTCCTTTTTCTGCCTGATTCTGAAGATATTTAAGGCCACAAAACCTCGAAGATGCCTATATTTCCACTTCCACATCCCAAACTTTCTAGACTCAGATGATTGTTTTATCTTCTAAAAATTCATGCAGTTCAATTCAGACATATTTTATGACTTACCACAAAGATGTTTTTTTGCAGGAGGTGCTCAAAACCCTGAGTCTTCACACTGAGCAACATCTCTAACTCCATTTACAATTTTTCTCTTACTTAGAGATAGACTTGCTATGTCACTAAGTCGCCGGGCTCAGCTTGAATGTTGAATCCTCCTGCCTCAGCCTCCCAGAATGGTGGGATTATCAGCATGCATCACCATACTTGACATACTTTGGTTTTAGTTTTCATTTTGTTTTTTTTTTTTTTTCCTTTTCCTGTTTACAGATTCCTATATACTATGAAGCAAGTTCTACTTGGGACATTGTTCACAATAGCAAAACTACTAAATTAAGTCATTTTCTTTTTTTTAATGTATTTAGCACAGGGCCTACAAGGTCTCACCATATGGATCAGACTCCTAGTGATCCTCCTGTTTTCAGCTTCCCGAGTGCTGGGATTACAGGCCACACCCACTCTCAGTCACCACTCCGCACACCGCAGGGGTGGGCCCAGCATGGCCCGTGGTGCCTGCAGTAAGTCACTTTGTTATGAATGAACGCTCTGATTATTTTAGGAATCTTATTTATAGTTTTTTGAAAAACATGAACAACGCTGACAGCTCTTCTGTGCAGCTTCTGAATCTGATTAAAGATTACATTAGCAAACATTTGACGGCAAATCAAGAAAGAACCCTCTCTGAAGCAGCATATCTTTTCTGAAATCTTGCCCTGTCCAGCAGATGGATGTAATCCTTAGTTTTTATTTCTGCACTGATTTCTTTGACCTAGGGATCTATTGAAAAGTAGATTCTGGAACTTCGGGCCCTTGGTGTTTTGAGTCTTACTTGCTCCATCCCTGGCCTCGAGCTCTGTAGACTGAAATGTTCTTTTCTTTCGACAGGTGACTATGGCCCTGAGCACTGGGTCACATCGAGCGTCAGCTGTGGAGGTCGCCACCAGTCGCCCATAGACATCGTAGACCATCATGCTCGCGTCGGAGAAGAATACCAGGAGCTGAAGCTCGAAGGCTTTAACGTTGAGTCTTCTAACAAAACCTGGATGAAGAACACAGGGAAAACAGGTACACTGAACTCTTTCCCTTGCTTGGGTCAATGTGAAATAGTTTGGTGTCCCCAGGGGTCATCTGTCTGCATCCTGCTTCTTCCTTAAAGCACATTACCATAGGGAACTCTAACTGCCTTGGGTTTTAATCCAATATGGTAGCCACTAGCCATGTATGGCTATGTAATGTAACTGAAAAATAAGATTAAAATTCAGTGCATTAGCTGAGCTGGGCACCTTCTGAGGGCTCACCAGCCACATGTAGCTGGAAGCTACCATTTGGGGCAGCACATGCAAAACTCTTTCAGGTAGCCCCGCAGCCCAGTGTGCCATGAAAACAGAATCCTTCTCTTTCTTGAGCTTTTGCTTTGTTACTATTTCCCAGTATTTCAGAGTAAAGATAAGCATCTCTTTGTGTTTCATATCTGTAATTTGATCTTTTCTGCTTTCCTTGTTCCCTTTGCTGTTTGGGTGTTTATGAATAGGCAGCATCAACCCTTTGCATTGCTAATCCCCAAGAGCTACTTCCCCACAAGCAGGGAGGTGAAGAAGTCCGCTTCTGGACGGTCCATGAAGGAGACACAGGTGCCTTGCTGGGCTCCACTGTCCAGAGTGAAAGCCAACACTGAGAGGCTGTATTGCCTCTGCTTCCCACTGCCTCCCACCGCATGGGGTTGCATGGAGTCCTAGAGACGATTTTTATACCTCACAGCCATGAAAATCCATTTGCTCTTCCTCTCTCGCTCTTTGAAGGCAGACTTGGTGGGGAAGGGTGTCCCTACAGGCTACTCTTCAGCATCCCTTTAGGGGCTTGCGTGCAGGAGGCCCCGCTCCAGGCTGCACAGCCTGCACTTTCTGCCCTGTGTCTCCCACATGCCATGAATGGCAGAGCTGCCTTTTCTTTGACCCTAACTGGCTACAACTTCGGAGCTCCACCTTCATCTCTACTCCATCATTTGTCTGACTGTTCCTGCTTTGAGGGGCCTGTCCTGACCTCAGAATTGCTCCCCATGATGCGAGGCAGTGATTCCTGCTTCTGGGCTCTTTGTCTTTATGCCTTGGTAAGCAGTTGCCCTTCCTGTCCCAGTCCTATACCTTGATCTACCTGCTCTGGAAGAACTTGCGTATCAGCATTGCTGTGTTTTTACACCCTTGCACTCACCAGCATAGATTTTGTGTTTCTCATTAAAATTAATTTGCTACTAATGATCTTGCTTTGAATTTCAGTGCAGGGGTCTTGTAGAAAACTGCAAGGGGCGTTCCTCCTCGGGACGCCTGTGTGCGGCTTGGGAGAGCTTCGTCACCTTGGGCATGATCAGGAGTTGGCACCGAGTGCCATCCTCATGCCCAGCTCTGGAAGCCTGCCAGGGGCAACGCACTGGGCTCACTGATGCGGTTTTCTACTTGACTTGCAACGCTTGACAGCCTTCTGCAAAGATAACACGCTTCAGTGACAGCTTTCAGCTTGAGATCGCCAATGAAAGGTTTTAGTCATGTGTAGGGTTCGCTCGGTGTAAGTTGATTCATGACCTCGGCCTTCCAGAGGCTGATTACCAATCTGTGTCACTCTGCTGGCTTCCCAGCATCCTGCACAACTTGTTGCCTGCCTCTGCGCGTGGGCCTGATCTTAGAGCACAGTTCACCAGATTTCAGTGCATCTGTCTCAGAGATTTCTGAGCCACAGCACTTGGGAGACGCAGAAGCCAGTGCCTGGTACTTCTTAAACTGTATTTATTACTGTCAAATTCAAGACATAATCCAGGACAGGCCCCTGTCTCATGAAGCCTCTGATCTAACTCTGTGCGAGGGGCTTTTGCAAAGTGACAACCAGCTGGTTACATGCAGTTTGAAACAAGCACTTGAATTTTTTTTTTTTTTTTTTTGAAAGGATGTCAATTCAGAATTATCTACAACTTTGGGTGTCAGAATAAATCTTGTGGGTGTTTTTGGTCTTGTTGTTGTTGTTTTTCACAAGTCCAGAACCTTTCTGTGGCTCTTAAAGTACTACACAGATTCATAAATTGTCCAGTATTTCAGAGAAAATAAAGATTTTCTTGCCTTGCAGGCACACATCAATACAGGTTGCCCTGTGGCTGGATTAGGGAGCACTTGCTAATTTCCACAGTGAATCTTAATGATAGCAGCTTCCATAATTTCAGTTACTTTTTGAAGTACAAATCTCACTGTAAATTTTGAAAGATGGTATAAGTGGAGGAAATAGGTAAAGGAATGCGGTACCGCTCCATTATTTCTTACATGAATTTAAAATGACAAGTAGTTGGAAAGTTAAAATTTCAAACAAAATTCATTTTACTTAGTGGCTTGACTTTACAGCAATTATTAAATTTTTATCTATCTAGGTATATAAAAACCTTTTCTGTAACTCATTAATTTTTAAGCAACCTACGTTTTTCCTTCTTAAAAGTATTTTCTTGAAACTTGTATTTCCAGAAAGTAAACTCAGGAGGAAGGTTTCTGTTTTTTGTTTGGTTTTGGTTTTTCCTCCTGACAGAAATTTACAGGTCACTTATCTGTAAAATAGACTCTGTCTTCTGGATATCAAAGTACGAATATTGAAAGTTAATATTGAAAGCCCCCTATTGCATACAGACAGTCGCTGTCCAATAAAATACTCCCAGGGCTCCACTGCGTCATGCCCCGCCCACGCTGCTGTACATCCCAGCGGCGCGATTCGTAGAGTGCCCGGTGCTCCCTCGCCCACTTCACGAGTTGTCCAACGTGATTTCAGGACTCTCCCACCGCTGCTTCTTCGCGCAGAGTCTCCGCTGTCTGTTGTGTTGACTCGTGTTTCATTCCACCCGAAGCTCTGTCTCCTTTTCCCAAGGTCGTCTTGCTGTTCAGAGCACGAGGTTCTAGCGGGAGTTTCAGAAGTTAAGACACAGACTGCGCCTGTGAATTGTGTTGCCCAGCGGGACCCCCGACAAACTTTCACGGTTGCCAGGGCGTTTGTCTTCCTGTTTGTTTTTATCTGCTGCTTTCTCTTAAATCCTGCAGCGGGGACACATGGCAAACATGGTGTGCCACTGGCATTTTTCTTTCCTGGGCCCACTTTATGTTGGTTTACTGGACCTTTTTCTCTGTCTGTGTTCTGTGCCTGCCACAGTTGCCTCCAAGAAACGGATGCTATTTAATACAAGAGACTGGTGCCAGGGACTGCTGACACGGTTAAGCAGGCTAGGAGCGGCTTCCTGGTTTGCCATCCATAAAGTGAAGACAGAAGAAGGGGGCGTCTACGTCCATTCTGGCTGGCCTTGGCGCTTGCGTGGGCAGGAAGCACAGCGTCTGAAGAACAAACAAAATGCTGTCTAGTATTTTTAACAAATAGGCTCCTCAGGGCCAGGGAGATAGCTCAGCTGCATAATTGCCTGCCTGGCAAGCAAAAGATCCTGAGTTCAGTCCCTGGTACTGCCAATAAAAAGGGGGGGGCTCCTTGCCATGGCCACTGGGACATGTTCCCTCCCTGAATGAGATCACCACCTGGGCTAAGTTGCAGAGCAGGGTGTAGCTCTGTGGCTTTGCCCCACGTCTGACAATGACAGATTCTCTGTGCTCTGATGTTCACTGCAGCCCTCGGCCTGCGCTGACCACCACCTCTCTGCAGCCCTGTGGAGCCACTGTTCTCTTCCTCCTGGCAAAATTGATCGGAGCCTGACTCTGAGAGCTGGCTCCAGGCTTCCTCCGGGTCACTAGGTCATCTTGCAGGGTTTTCCAGGGCCGCCTCCTCCATCACGAGCTCCCCACCACCTCTGTGGCTGGCTGTGATGCCCCACCCCACCCATGATGCAGTTCCAGAGCACAGGCCTAGTCACCCAAGTGCATCATGTGGGCCGAAGCCTGGAGTACTCTGAGGTTGGAAAGGAAGTTTCTAGGAAATCTGCGTGCCTGTGTTTGGCCTCTGTGCTTTCTGTACCCATCCTCCTTGTTCTGTCCTTGGCCTTTGTGTGAGCTTGGGACTTTGGGGGTTTGGTCTTTCCTACCTTTCCTTGTGCTCCCTGTGTCTTCGTGGTGTCAGATCGGCCTCGTGGTGAGTCTGTGCCCCCAGCACAGGTCCTTTCTGTCCTTTCTTCCCAACTTCCTTCCAGAGTTGGCCACAGATGAGAACTACAGGGTTTTCTTCTTTCTTTCCTTTTGCTACTGGGTTTTGACCCAGACCTCTGCATGCTAGACTTCTTCTGAGCCACTCCCCGTGGAAAATTTAAGTTGATTTTTTTTTTTTTTTAATTTACTGGGCTGGGGAGATAGACTGGTGGCCTAAGTGCCTGCCTGGCAAGCACACAGACCCAAGTTTGATTCCTGGTACCACATGCCATGCTGACCCCAAAATCGGGCATGTGTAATCCCAGTGCTGGGGAGGCGGACACAGGAAGATTGCTGCAAGTCTAAGCTGTGTAGTGAGGCCTAATTCCTCAAGTATGTTTCCTTGCTTGAGTCTGATTTGAGTGCTTGGTACCAAGCTTTACCTTCATCTTTGCTCCAGTACCCCACCCCCATCCCATTCCTTCATGGCTCTCAGCAGCTGTAAATGAGGGATGGGGCAGACAGTCTAGGGTGGGTGGGTGGCTCCTGCCTCGCACTTCCTGTGAAGTCTGTGTTGTGTGCCACTAAGCAATGGGTCATGTTTCTCATGCCGAGGCTGCAGGGACTGCGATGTAGAAGCAGAGCATTAGCCCAGCAGAGGGACATTTGGAAACATCTGGGCACTGAACATCAGGAACTTTGGGACAGCTCTGATGAGCTAAAGGTTACCCAAAGGAAGATGTTTTAAATTTAAAAAACCTTTTCTTCTTTTGGGAACTGGTTGGTGCACTCCGGGCCCTTTGCTTTGTGGACCATCCTGTCCATAATCTCAAAAAGGCCCAGATTGTTCACAGACACAAAGTGTAGAAAAACAACGCATGGAGGAATTAGCAGCTGCCGTCTCCTTACCACAGTCGGTCTCCCCTGGAGTTCCGTGAGCTGCTGTCTCCCTGGGTCTCTCTTTGGCCGATGCACCACTCTCTTATTTCTTGTGTGTTAAGCCCCACCTTGTTTCTGCCATCACCATAGTTCCTGGGCCTGCATTCAGAGGCAGGAACAAATTCCTATAAAGACAGTAGTCTGATGGACAGTTGCCCTGAACTTTGAGGGTTGCTGGGAAACCTGTGCAGCGTGATCTGATAGACTGCCATCTGTCCTGTATCATGCTGTAAAAGATTCACAAGTCCACTTGGCTGCGGGTAGCGTGAGCTCAGTGAGACCAGGGTAATCCGGGCCTGGTGGGTCTTGGGTAGCTAAGGATGCTCCTAGAGGACATGCACGGGGTCTCCGGAAGGGCTGTAGGAACTGCCCCACTTCCGGTTCTGCCAGAAAGTGCTTCTCTACAGCCTGCTCTGTGGAGGAGACAGAATTCCACTCATCTGATCCTGCTTCTTTCTCTCCTCAGTTCTTTCGATTTTCCTCTCTCGGCCATATCAAGGACTCACTTGTCTCCTCCACTCCCCACCCCTGCCTCTTATCCACCCTTTCAGCACACACTCTTCTTGGGGTACCTCCATCACCCCAACTTTCTCCTGCTTTGCTGTACTTCTTTCCTGTGCATCCCAGAGGAAGCACCTTTACCCCAAGCCCCAGGGACTCCCAGCAAGCCCCTCACACCCTCTTTACTCTTCCCTACCTCTTCTTCCCCAGCAACTGCTTGGTAAATATTTGTGAAATTGTTGAGAAGACATTACCCTTGAGGCTTTGCACCTTGCCTTTCAGACTAGAGCTAGCACCTTCCTGGGAGCCCCATGTGCCCCCCAGTTCTCAGGCAGTGGTGAGGGGATTGTAGCGGTGGCCCCTGCTGTGAAGATGCTATAATAGTGGGCTTCTCTGACTTTATTAATGCTGAAAAGAAGCAAGCAGGGGTGTTAACAGCAAGCTCTTCCCTGCAAAGCTCTTCCTCCCCCAGCATCTGTGGCTGTTTACACTGACTGTGCGGCTTGCCCTGGTGCACTTCCTTGCCGAACTCGGGCTACAAGGTGTGGCTGGGTGCCCTGCAATGCACCCTACCACGGTACGGGCTGCCCAGTCATCTCTTCAGGCCTGGGGAAACAAAATCGCCCTACTGGAGGGCCGGCCGGACTTCCAAGAGGGCCCTCTCCCTAGACACAGCCTGGGGTGGCTCTAGGGAAAGGCTAGCTCTGAGCACATTTGAGTACTGGCAAGGCCAGGTGTGCGCTGCTGTTCTGCACATTCCACTTCCACCTGCCCCTGTGATCCTCTCGACCTTGTTGGAAGTCTCTGCTGCCTGACTGTAGTTCCGCAGAGTGGAAGCCGAGGCCCCAAGAAAAGCAGCACCTCCCTCGGTGTGCCTGGCTCCCAGTCCGGATGGGCTCTGGAGCCTGGCCGTGGCTCCACCTGAGCGCCAGGCTGCATGTCCCACACTGGGCCTGCCTAGACCCCAAGGCCTGCGGGTGCGTGGCTGAGGACCTGGAGTGTGTCTTGGGAACCGTGCGCTTGGAACCCCACCTCGCCACCTTCTGGGAGTCTGCCTGAACTCACCACCATCCTAAGTGTGAGCAAGCAGTGTATCCACTAGGAGGGCTCATGCTCAGAAGGCCATGGGGACCCCTGTGCACATGCGCGCGCGCACGCACACACACACACACACACATGCATTGCACGCACACACACACACGCACACATGTGCACACACGCATGTGCACACAGGCATGCACACACGCATGTGCACACACGCATGTGCACACACGCACATGTGCACACGCGCGCACACGCACACACACATGTGCACACACACACACAGACCTGCTTGTGTTACTGCCGGCTGATGAGTGTTTATGCTGCAGACACTGCTCACAGCCCCAAGCTTGGAAGGCAGTAGCAGATCCCCACCATCTCACTGTTCCACCTGTGGGGATAGGGCCAGGGTCTCCCTCGGGCCTCAGACACAGGGGCACAGATCCATTCGTGAGGACGCCTCCCCCCTCACCAATCGCATCCCCGTGCACCGTGCCCAGGATCAAAGCTTCCTAGGCACGGAGAGAGCACGCACACTGCAGCTCTCCGCCAGCCACCTCCCTGATGCCCGCCTTACCCATGTTCTGCTGGAACTGCTGCTGCTTTACACCTTATTTTTACTGCTCTCTTAGGGTGGACACTATTGGAGATTGATCCCAGAGCCTAGAAACCTCCTCAGCCCTAGGAAAATTATTTTTTATTTTAAAGTAGGCTTGCTGAGTTAGCTAGACCGGCCTCACACTTGGCAGTCCTCCTGCCTCAGCCTCCAGAGCAGCTGAGAATGCAGCCATGTACCCCCATGCCCAGCATGTTTATTATTCTTGCCTTATTGTTTACTTACTTGCTTCCTTTCAGTTTGCCTATTTTATTTTCATTAACTGAATTGATTTTAAAAGAAAAAATTTTTGTCAATACCATGAATGACAAAAACATTGCTGCTTGACATGAGTGGACTTACTAAAAATATGTCTACAGTCTGTGAAGGTTATACGTTTCTTGGGTTGTTCTCCTTTGACTGTTACATTTGGGGAGAAGAGGAGCGAAAGGAACGCATGGCAGGGAGTCCGGAGGCTTCCACCTCCTTGACACGATCAAAAAGACAGTGATGAATAACAAAAGGCGGTGTGCTCTTTCCGTCCATTTCTCCCACACAGCCGCCTCTTGCGGTCTCTTCCCAGGAGAGGTTTTAGTGCACACGCCATGCGCCCACCTGGTGGTTCTGTTGCTTCCTTGGAAGCCAGTGTGGCTTTTGGATTGACCTCTGTCTGGCAGTGGAGAGCCGCCTCCCCTGGGGTCCAGGAGCTCCGCTTCTCTCCCGCACTACGCGCCCACAGGAGCTTGGTTGATTGGGCCCGGGCCTGCGCTGAGTGGTTATGGGCAGCTTTGCACTGTAGGTGCTGCTAATAATGCCCCCTCCTTTTAATGAGCTAGAAGTTGAGGCACAGAGGAGTGGAGTAACCCACCTAAGGCCACACCCAGGATCTTCACTCTGAGCTACATCTCCAGTCTAGTTTTTATTATTTTATTTTGATACAAGGTCTCTACATTGTCCAGGCTCGGCTCAGACTTGCAATCCTCCTGCCTCAGCTTCCCAGAATGCCAGTACCCTCCCAGGGATTAGAGGTGTGTGCCACGTGCCACAGCACCCTAGTGTGAGCTCCTGCTCCGGAAGTGCTCTACCCACCCCTCTGCACTCCCGTCCGCCTTCCTTAGGACATCATCCCCACTAACCGGGCAGGCTCTCTCGTGCTGCCTCGCTATATAAACAAAAGGAAGCCGCCTCTGGAAGGGGCTCGTGTGGCTGTGGCGGGCTGTGAGGGACTCTGTAAAATGAAAAACGAGATGAATGTTTCAGATTGTACAGTTTCCTAATTATGCCTTTAATTATTCATATAAAACAAGTAAAATGACCTGTGACAGAGACATAAATGATTTAGGTAAAATCAAATATTTATATGATGAATCCGAGGCCCTGGTGGATTTTAACAGATGCTCTCTTAACATCACTACCTTTAGGACAGGTCAAATAGCGCATCGGATTACAATGCCCACTTAGGCAGACCCAGGGGTCTGGAGTTCGATCTCCAGGTCTGCCCTGCCAGCCCTGCCCCCCAGGCATACTGCTACTGTGATTGAGTGGTAGCGCACACCTGTAATCCCAGCACTTGGGAGGCCATACACGGGAGGATCACTGAGTCCAGTCTACACAGTGAGACCCTGTACGCCCTGTGCACCCTGGCCTAAATACAGGAAAAGAGAGAGAGAGAGAGAGAGAGAGAGAGAGAGAGAGAGAGAGAGAGAGAGAGAGAGAGAGAGAGAGAGAGAGAGAAAGCATCGCTGCCTTTGTCCCTCAGATGCAAAACTTTAAATACAGCACTTAACCCAGGCTACAGATGGTCCGAGGTATTACGCACTACTGAGCTAATGCCCAGGTATTTTGACACTGGAATGAAAAGTGTATGGGTAGCATGTAATTTTTAAAAGCTGTCATTCTGTATATTTATGTACACAATGATTTTACAGTAGTTCAGGTAATATTTTGTTTTCTGAGATATTATATGTTAGATAGGATGAAATGATAGGCTCTCTGGCTTTTTTTACACTTTCAAATTCTTTTAAAAAATCAAACAGAGAATAGTGGATAGTCTACAGCAAGGAACTTTGTGCCCGACCTAAATTCCAGTGCGGTTCAAGTTGGACCAGCGCAGGCCTCGCCCTCAGTGCTAGACAGGAAGCCGCGTTGGGCAGATCCTCTGCAGAAACTAAAATATGTACGAAGTTGCCCCAGCAGGAAAAGCAAGCTGACCCCTGCTCTAAAAGCTGCCCCAAGCAGAGTACGGTTGGAACAGTGCCGCAACATGTTTAATTGGCACAAAAAACACTCGCTTCATTTCATCCTTTAATTCCTTGCACTGCTAATTGAACGTTCACTGTATATTTTTCAGAAGTTGTGAGAAAACTGCCTTTTGAATGCAATAAAAAGGGATTTATATGAGCAGGGTTTCCTCACTTGCATTTAATGCTTCCTTTATACACAGAAATACTGAAACTAATTGCCCTGTTTTAGAAATGGGTCATTAGTCTAGTCCCTATCTTTTATGGTGACCTAATTTGCATGCAGGATTTCTCCCTGCAGCTCTAGCTGGGATCCCCGAGGAAGAGGCCACAATGAGGGGCCGAGAGCTTTCCCATGGCTTGCATGAGCTTGGCGTGGGGTCACAGGCCATTCTGTGTACTGGCCGGCATGTAACGGGTATTTAGCAACCAGTACACTTTGTTAAAGGCATGAATGCCTCCACTTGAGACAGAGAGAGACTGTATCACTGGTGAAATAGCAACTGTTTTGTATGCACTGAGATTTTTACATTCCTTTTGCAAAAATACATTTCTTTTAATACAAATCCAAGTTACCCTTGAATTCTCTTTCCTATGGTTCAAGAAAGAGGTATGTATTTGAAATTTAGGGCATGAATTTTGTGTAAGGTTCTATGTTCTGTAGATACTCTAATGCATGTGTTCTTTCTCATGGGCTATTTTCTTAGGGATTTTTTTTTTTTTCTGGTACCAGAGATTGAACTCAGGATCTTTCACTTGCCAGGCTGGTGCTCATACCACTGAGCTATCTCCTGGCCCTGATTTTCTTATGCTTAGCATATAAAGAGTTAGTAGAGATGCGTGTAGGGGCACATGCCTATAATGCCTAGCACTCAGGAGGCTGAGGCAATGTAATTTCTGGGAGTTCAAGTCCAACTTGGACTTCAAAGTGAGTTGAGGTTTACCCTGAACTGCATAGCAAGACCCGGTCTCAAAGACCAAAAAGAAAGCAGTAGAGAAACCCAATTATCTTCCAACATGAGGTGACCTAATGAGTAGACTTTACACAGCACTTTCTTGGGCATTAGCTAACATAAAGAGTGCAATCCCAGCCCTGGCCACCTTCCCACTAGTGTCGCCTCCATCCTGGAAGAGCCTGCATCCCCAGCCCCATTTCTTGCTTAGGTTTTTGATCAAAGAAGTGGCCTGCTTCACAGCAGGCTTATCATGCATTTCCGGCCTCATGCCTGGCCTTGATCTTAGGACAGCCCCAGGAACTGTTCTTCAATGTCAACAGCTCTCCCATGTCAAAGACCCTGTTTCACAGCCTTTTGTTCTGTAATTGTCTACACACACACACACACACACACACCAACTGTTAAATTGATAAGAAATGGGTGAAACCTTTCCCTAGGGATTGTCATGATTTGGACCCAGGATCTGAGCATGTTCTGCGGCTAGAATATTTTGATTTGTTCAGGGTGGTAGTTTTGACTTGTTCTAATAGGTATACAAGGGAATCACTCCCATCTCGGTAATCCTACTTTATTAAAAACGGCAGAAGAAGCCCCAAGCCTGGGTGTGGAACTCATCTTGGTTTTCCCCTCTCTTCCACTTTTCGCAGTTGCCATCCTTTTGAAAGATGACTACTTCATCAGTGGTGCTGGCCTGCCTGGCAGATTCAAGGCGGAGAAGGTGGAATTTCACTGGGGTCACAGCAATGGCTCTGCGGGCTCAGAACACAGCATCAATGGCAGACGGTTTCCGGTGGAGGTGAGAGAAACCAGGATCTGAAAGCACAGCAGTATCTGGAGGGGTTGCATGGATGTCATCCACTACCCTCAGACAGTCTGCAGGTCAAACTTGGGCATACCTCATCGCTATTTATTTATTCTTTTGGTACGGAGTCTCACTACATAGCTTGGACTCATAGTGATCCTCCTGTCTCAGCCTCCCTGGTGCTGGGATTACAGGCGTGTGCCACCACACCCAGTTCCAAAGGCAGCTGGGCCAGCTTGGCATGCAGTACTAAGGATCAAGCCTGGGTCATTGTGCTTGCCAGGCAAGTGCCTAGGCCACAGTACCTTGCTTCTCATCAGGAATCCTTTGTAGTAGGGCAGTGTACTGCCCCTCTGATATGTAATCTTCATTCAGGGGGAGAAGCAAAAAAATCACTGCTTATTATTGTGGTTTCACTAGATTCAGCTTCCCCTGACTTGGCTTTTTCACTGTCCCTGTCTGTAACCATCAGAGGTGACACTTTGTGTAAAGCTTGGGTGGGTGTGTCACTCCTTAGAAAATGGGTGCGCCAGTGACCAACGGAAAAGTCTCAGGACCGTCTCTGAGTTCCAGAGCTTTTGTAATTGTTGTGTTGTGTTTTCTCCCGTCAGCTGTTGGGAGAGAGATGTGCCCATCAGTCTGGCCATGAATCGCTCTCTGTTACTGTCATGGGGTCAGTGTGACAGCGTGCTTCAGTCCTTAGCACTTCAGTGTCAGTTTTCTCGGATATAAGTTGCTGGCCACAAGGAAGTGCTGGTCCTGGGGGTCTCCTACTGAGGGAAGATGGATGGGGACCATCACTAAGCCAGCTCCTCTCACTTTGTCTTTTAGTTGTGATCACTGTCACCATTCTGCCCATGGGTGTGGTGCCACAGCCTGGCTAGCCTCAAACATGGAGTAACTCTGGACTGGTGGCTTCTAGAGTCATAGGAGCAAAAGAATACTTTCAGCTCTTTGTGTGTCATAATTATTGTTAAACTTGACAGCCCCTTCAGAAAGAACATATGGGGCAGAATCTCCACATAGATTTACATGTAAGTCCCAGGGTTTCAACCTGCCCCTAACCTGACTCTTCAAGCTGCTTAGTGAGCCTCTGGAATCCCTTAAGCTTGCAAGCAGAACCTTTACAAGATGAGGGAATCTTTAGCATCTCTTTGCTTATAGATGCTTTTGATGTGGAGGACACACTCACCGACACTGCACACAAATCACTTCTGTGGTCTCCACATGGATGGCCCAGCACAGCGTAAGTCATCATTCTACACCAGCCACCAGCTTCCAGATCTCTAAGTCAGTTCGCTTCTGACATTGTCCCCCTGGGGAGAGGGCTCCCCTTCCATGGGTGGGGCCCCAGGAATCAGGAGATGGCTCCTCCTTCAGCCACAACCATCACTCCCAGCCTCTAGAACTTCTGAGAGCACCCAAGAGTCCCTCTGTATATGTTTAATTTGTAGAATGGCTCCCAGAACTTTAATTCTTTGCTACTTTATTAGAAACAGTTAGAGGTTACAAATCCTAAGCCAGGTGCAGAGATATTCTCTCATTTACTTTCCCTTGTTGCTGGGACAAAATACCTGACACCACAAATTAAGGAAGGAAAGATTTATTTAGCCCACCGTTAGCAGAGGTTTCAGTCTGTACTCGGCTGACTCCAAGGCAGAGTGGCGCATGGCTGCGGGCAGCTGGCCAGCTTCTCCCCTTTCCTTCTACTGCTTATCTGCCCCAGGGAGGGTGTAGCATTCACGCCTGTCATCCCAGCAGTACTCAGACCCATAATCCCAGCCTTGGATCATGAACTAATCATAAAGTCTATAACTGTACCCCAATGTATGCATGAGGCTTTGAAGGGACACCTGTACGCAAACCATAACAGATATGTAGGGTGAGGTTTGGATGGGTCTTCGGCCCAGGAGCTTTTGTCCCCATACAGCTGGGATGCTCTCCCATCTGATGAATTTTGTCCATGTTCCTATGGGTTTCAACCTTGTTGGCATCTTTTGTAGATGTGAAAGAAGACCTGACAGCCCTGTGGAACAGGATTGGCATGATGTAAAGCTGGAGGACCCAAGGGGAAAGCCTAGCAAGGCACATGCCATCCAGTTCTTCTGGTCTCTCTATGTAGCAGAGAAAATAAAGGGCAAGACCACAGGCTCTTCTGATCTAAGGTCAGGTGAGCTAGATCAGAGAATTTCTTTATGCACAGCTCCAAGACTAAAAACCAGGAGACTGTCAGTTTCTGTAACCCACTTCAGGGAAGAGACATTCTACTTTCTGTGTCTTCCTCGAAGAGGCAGTCATGTGCCAGGAGCTGTCCACTAAAAGCAAGCTACATGTCCTGATCACATGTGCCTCTGGTGGCCTAGAGATGGCTTTGCTCTCCACTGTTCCTAAGAAAATACTTCCTATTTCTTGTTGTTTTGCTGACCGTTTTCTTGGTACCCAAACTGTGCTCTAGGACTTCTCACTCTCTGCAGGACCTCCTATCCCAGTCATTCTAATTATGTGTCTCCTGGGTGGGGTTTCTCCTTAACGGCCGTCCTCCTTTGCATGAATGGAATGAATCATTTCTTAGAAATCCTAGCTTTATTTGTACTTGGAAAACTTCATTCCTAGAAGCAAAACTGGATCATGTGTCTGAGGGCAGGGCTTCCCCTGAGGTCTTGCGGACGGATCTTTGCCAGTGACAGCTTGTGCATGGCCAGCCGCGCTCAGAGCTGTCTTTGTCTGAGAACTGGGTTACTGTTTGTTCACTTCATGGAGTTCCGGACAAAAGGCCTGGGCTTGAAAGCTTGTAAACTTAACCTGGCAGCTACTTTGGAAAAGATCTCTGAGCTAGGAGCTGGAGGCCTTGAGTTTCTTTGAAATCAGAGCCAGCCTCATGCCTGATTATAGAAAAATGCAAAGAATAAGCATATATTCTTTTCAGACCCAGTAACTTCCAAAGAATATTTCCATTTGCATTCTTTAAAGAGATCCATTGCATAGAGAAGCTGAGGGAGTTACTTAGTTTAGGCTTGCTTTCCGGTACGGGTTGCCTGGACATTTCCCCATTTAAATCTCGTCAGATGGTAACTCCACTCTGCCTGTATTGAGCTCCCATGGAAGTGCATCTGGCTTCTAACATACTTTCTTAAAATGTGATGAGCATGGTAAATCACTCAGCGATATATTTGGAAAAACTTTAATTTTAGAGATTAAAGGTAAGTGGATCAAATTGCACTCTAAATTATGCGCAGGACATTCACTCACTTTTGTCTAAAACGTGTCTGTGATATTTTACATGAGGTTGTTCGACTGGAGCTCCTCCGAGTTAACACCTTCTTTGGAAGTCATTAGACTGTTAGAACGTCTCAGGGTTGGTTCATGTCTTTTTCATAGAGCTGCTTTGTATTTCAAGACACTAGAATGGAGGTCAGAAAACTGGAGTCCATGAGGGAGTGATTTCTCACCATTGGGGGCATTAGTTGTCTTTTATGTGCTGTGTATGTGGACCAGAGAGGGGTCATTGTGGAAGAAGCCATTGGGACAATTAAAGAATAGCAGGGGCTCTCCACCGAGGACAGTGTCCCACCCCACCACCTAAGCAGCGACAGAGTGACTTCTGGGGACAGTGTTGGTTGCTTTTGCTGCCAGTGGGTAGAGTGCTACTCGTTTCTGGGGCTTAGAGCCCAGGGGTGCTGCTAACATCCTCTCTGCAAGGAGTCCTTTGGTCCCCAAATGTCACAGTTGTATGCTGCTAGGCCAGAGAAAGCAGTGTGCTTCCTGGAATTGTGCCTTCCTTTAATCTTGTGGCATCATTTGAAACACAGGTGGGCACAAGGCCTTGTTTCTTGGGAAGTCACTCCAGCTTCTCATGGTTTCTGCAGAGGAAATGCACCTCGCCTTCCGCGTGGCCTTCGTTCTGGTGATGGTTGCTCGTGACACAGTCTCAGCTGTGGGGATGACAGCAACCCTCCCGGTGCCTCTGGTCTGCACGCTGAATTTTAAGCATGTGCCTGGTCTGTGCCCTGAGGATACATCGTAAGAAATCCAGCTTTATAAGTTTGGTCGTTTCTCAGGAATTCCTTGAGGTTATTGGCAACTTTGTGGGCATCAAGACATTAGAGTTTTCTGCATTTTCCTGGCTGAAATCCTGGAGTCAGCCTTTGGTCTACCAGCTGACCGAAGAAGTCCAGAACAAATTGCAGACTTTTTCCAGCATTCTTTACCACTCAGTTCCAGTTAGCAAAGAAAGTCAGAATCGTCTCCATGCAGGGCCTGAGGCTGGACCCACCGCGGGTCCTGGTCACCTCTCCTTCACCTGTGCAGCTTCACTCTGCTTAGCAGCAGCCTTTTCTCAGCAGCTTTGGTGGCACAGTTTAGGGACCCTAAAGGTACAGCCCTGCCTTACATGTGTCTGCCTCTTGTGACAATACAGACGTTGAGCAGAAAGAGCAGCACCAAGGACTACATAGCCTCTCTGTGACCTAGTGTTGAATGCAGAGGTTACAGGAGACAGAAGCTCTCAGAGACAGTGATGTATGTGCAGAAGAAAGTGGAAAACTGGAGCCTGCTGGTGCAGCCTGGCCATTCATAGCCCTGAGGACAGTGATATTTGTAAGGGGAATGGGTAAGGAGGGGCCAGTGTAGGCTGTGCTAGGCAAGACAATAGCCCTGCACATGCTCACTCACCAGCTCCTAGAACCCTGTTACTTTATTTCCCCAAAAGGGAGTTTGCACATTTCAATGAAGGTCACAAAGCTCAGATTATTATAATGAATAGAACGGCAATGGTAGACTGGCCTGCTGCAGCGCTTCTGTGGCCCCGGATTGCCCATGATCTATCCTATTGCAGTGGTCTCTGGAGACTTACATCCTGTCCTTGTCATCTATCTACCCCACACTCACTCCTTGTTTGTGGCTAATAACTTAACTAAAGTTTTATGCCACACTAATCGGAATTGAATCGTGGGGTGTTTCCACTAATGACTGAAGTTAATTCCAAGAGAAACCTCCAGATGAAACCTCCGAGAGCACCATTAAAGCAGAGGTTCATTGCACGCATGTTGTCTGAAGTAATTAAAATCTTATTTATTACAATAAGAGATTGCAAGATCTGTTGATTCAGACTTATTGGTACTTTATGAGTTGAAGTCTTCAATAAGCTTAAATGACCCAAATTGATTGTCTGTGCCCTTTCCAGTGCAGCTCACAGCTGGTTCATTTCAGCTCTGTTTAAAGCATCTGAGTAAAAGGGACGACATCTTTCTTAATATATACCATGTACACATTACCATATGGTCCAAGTCTACAAGCTCTTCTCTGAGACTATGGAAACCAGATGTTTTGGAATTGCAAATCTATTCTGGGAGGCTGGTGTAGCTCATGTGGTTTTACACTACAAAAGGTAGCCAGTGGGGTCTAGGACCACACCCTTTACAGCCATGAGTGCCTTGGTGGCAGGCAGAGTAAGCTCCAAAGGTCTTTTGGTCTTTGAAAGATTGCTCAGACTCTTACATGGCATCTGCTGCTCCTGTATTCAGGAACACTGTGAAATCAGAGCTGCAGGGTGTGGGTGCCGAAGTGTCTGTTGGTGTGGAGGGCAGCTGAGTCCCGCCATCGTGTCTGTCTTCTCCACTCTCGGCCATGATACTGTAAAGCATTCCACATGACATGATGGGTCATCTGGGAGACGAGAAGTGACTGGGCTCAGGTTGCCCGTGCTCTGTGGCTAACTCCCGTGTTCGTTTTCTGTGGGGCCTCAGCTGCCTTTCTGCACAAGTGTCACCTGCTGCTGCTCCCTATCCTGCCTTCTTAGCCAGTGTTGGGCCAGGACTGGCTTTAGATCTCAGGAAACAGATCTTGGTTCTTCCTCCCGTGCTTCTGTCACACTGGTGGGACAGTGTCTAGCTGTGGCCTCAGGGTTGGGACTCTCAGGCCTGTGCCTACTTTCCATCTTGATGGTGAGCCCCCATGGTCACATGCAGTGTCTTGCCCTCCCTGTGGGGACACTGAAACTAGGGTGGTCCTGGCCTTCCGAGCTTGACCTCTAACACATGGTGGCAGTGTTTAGCTGCCTAGCACCCCACCACTGTATTCTCCTTGACATATATTTATACCTACAGTACCTTCTTGGTGATGCATTCTGTTCATTGGGTTCAGAAGATGTTCCACTGGAAAAAACCACTTCAGCTTTATTTAACATATTTTCCCAAACTCACATGATTCCTGTCTCTCTCTGTACCAGTAATACAAAATGGGCTTAGGGTGCAGCCGATGGTGGACTGTGAGGGTGGGGGATCCTCACTATCAATGCTAATGATGACTTGTAGCCTCTAAGTTTCATCCCATCTTGCTTTGTTGTTAGAGATACCTGACCTTACCAAGGACAGAGACGTTGTCTATGGAGAGTATTGCAGTAGCATGCGGCTCCTTTTCCCACATCCTGGACTTCACTTAAATTCTTAAAGTTGTAGCAAGTCACCGGAATCAAGCTTTCTTCAAAGAGTCTTTTGTCAGTAGAGCTGAGACGCTGCCTGCTGTCCTTGTCCCTGACCTATCTCTTCAGGGGTGTTAGAAGTGTCAGGAGACAGTCCTGTGTTGTCCGAACACAGCCGGGCATGTCTTGCTCTCTGGTGGCTTGTGCTAATAGCAGGGGAACCTGTTAAAGTGGCGTTAGTGACTTTGTTGGAATAAAGATTTCATTTCAGAGCAGAGTATTTCATTCTTACTGGTGAAATATTTAATTTCCACCTGGCTGATCTTTTGTGTGTATGTCCTGGGTTAATTTAGAGGAGCGTTTGAGGCAGTCCAGGTGTTTAGAGTAAGCTCAGCAGAGAAGTTAAGTCAGGTTGTGCATAGGGCAGGAGAGTAGGCTTTTGCGGGAAAGATGGCAGTGTCCCTGGGGTGATGGCTCACGGTTTCTGTCATAACCATCCTTGGTTGTAGGCTTGGCTCAGGACTGCTGGAGAGTGTGGCACTGCCCTGTGGCAGGCTGATAGCTGATTGAATTGGACTGAGAGTTACAGTCAAGGGGACATCTTCTGAAAAGGAATTCTGATTAAATTAGAAAACGCTGTCAAAGTAGAAATCTGAGACCCTTTATGTAGCCAAAGAGCAGGCTGACAGTGGTGATGGAGGGGATGGTCCCAGGGGTCGTGTTGTAGACACTATTTAATGAACGCTGCAGGTGCCTGCAAGTTCCCTGATGTTTCCTGTGCAATTGTCACATCATGAGAGGGTGCCCTTCAGAGTCCGCCTTTAGGGTGGACTCAGCAAGCTCTCACAGGGTTCACGGCTGGGCTGGGCATGACCACGAACACTGCAGTGTGGCCTCCGAGATCCCAGCACCTGGCCCATCAGTGTTTGTAGTTGGTATCTAATGTCATTGTTACTTTGTTATTCCTTAACGATGTTTTTAGGACCCCTGATGGAGTAGGAATGCATCTTTAGAAGCATGATTGTTCTTTACTGTATGTAAAAAGAAAAATCAAAGCTTGTGAGTCACAGAAGGTGTGGAGACAGGAAATGCCATCAGTGCACTTCTCAGTGCAGAAGCACCTTTTGAAAATGCTGCATTTTAGATGGGGATTGATTGCTTTACTCTGATCACTCAGAGCCAGTGTACGGTGACCCACGTGTTGCCGTTGTCAATTTGCAGGAGTTACATTAAGAGAGATGAAGAGAAACATGTGGTTTTATTTTAATATGGATCCTATACAATTTATATTATACAAGAATATATTATATCACAACCATAAAAGAAACATATTTTATTAAGTTTAACCTCTTATATGTACCCTAACCAAAATACTGCTTTAGTATGAAATCTATAGTAAGAGGGATTAAAGTATTGCATTCTGTTTTTATATTAAGATTTTGAAATTTGGTTCATTTTTTGGTGTTTTTTTGTGTTTTGTTTTGTAGGTTTGTTTTTGTAGTACTGTAGACTGAACAAAAATCCTTCCTATTGAACTGCATTAATACCAAATTTTAAAATCAGAATAATTATTAATTAAATAATTTAAAATTTTCAGATAGGGTCTTGTTCAGTTGCCCAGGCTGGGCCTGAACTCACAAGCCTCCTGCCTCAGCCTCCCCAGGGCTAGGAGTATAGGCAGGTGCCACCATGCCCAGCTCCTACTTGTATTTCATTCTGGCAGCCGATCTGTATGGCCCCTGGCTATGTCCTTGTCCCACAGCGGTCACGCACAGGCAAGGAGCCACTCTGTGGAAACATTCGAATTAGTGGGTTCCAGACCATGGTAGTGGAATGTAGATAAGAAACTAGGTAGACAGACAGAATTTCTTCATAAAGAATTTTTGCACCTAATGTTTCTGTAGTTTTTCTTTTCTAACAACAACAAAAATAATAAGTAGGTGGGAATAGCAGACATATAGGATGAACAGGCCCAAAGATGTAAAGTAGAACATGAAGACTATCATTCCTAATGTTGTACCAGACTCAAGGTGGCTGCTGAGAAAAGACAATCGCTGATCTTGCCATGAGGAACAAGAATGTGAATCTCTGAGATGCTGTGTGGGATAAAATGCTTCACTCTCGTTACCACTTTATTCTCTCTCCATATCTCATAACATGTTGTAGTATACTTTAAGTACACACAATGAAAAAGTAAAGTACGCTTCATATATTTACAGTAGTTCAGTTTTATGCTGGGACCTGGCTGACAGGCCGCGAAGGCTTCATCTAGGTGCCTTGCAGGACTTTTTCTTTGTAAGCTTCGTGGTGTCCTTCCCTTGCCCCGCTTTTCTTTTACACAGCAGTCATTCCCGGGGCTTTGAACACCGTTCTTCTCAGAATCTATTTCCAAGCTCAAGAACTCACATAAAGCAGGCTGGGGAGACCTTTGTTCACTAAAGGTAGAGACCCCAAGCAGCAGATCAGATGTGCTGTATGTTCAGTCAGGGGATTTGTGGGCCGGTGGCCCGGCCCCTCTACCACACCCCTTTTCTTTCTCTCTCTCTCTCTTTTTTTTTTTTTTTTTTTTTTTTTGTTCTGTCAAAATCTGAGAAGAAAAGTTTCAAAGCATCTTAAATCTAAGGCCTTTAGCAAATTCTTTAGTGCCGTTACTCAGAAGGGGGACAGCAAGAAAGATTTAAAAGGACTAGAAAGAAGTCAGTTTTGTAAGAAAGTCTATTTCCTCTCTCGCCTTTAAGTCCGTGGCACAGAAATTCATGGCACCCCCGCCCCATGGAATGGGAAGGAAAGTTGGGAGGCCCCGTGTGGATCCTAGGCTTGGAGTGTGTTGACTACAGAGAGTGCCCCGGGTACTCTGACAGGATTAGACCGAGACTAGCTGTGCACATTCGCCAAAGCCCTGTCGTATGTAAAAATAGGAATGCCACCTCTTGAGTATTTGAGGGTGTCCTCAAAGACAGGGCTTTCAAACTCAGGTTGACACACTGAAGCATGGGGGGGGCTAGTAGCACAATGCCTTGTGACTTTCAGCTCCTCCTGGAGGGGTGCACTTCCAGTTCTGAGTCTTTGTATTGAAGCCTTCGTTGCGTGGTTCCTAAAGAGCGCTAAGGTAGAGATGATTCACGTGCAGGAGTCCACACTCAAGGAAGACTTGGAGTGAAACGTCATAGCCCTTGGTTTGCTGTGGTTTCTAAAGATGCTTCTGTGCTTGCTTCTGTCAAAGGTGAGAACCACTCTCCTCTGCCTCAGCCTCTGTTCGTCTCTCCCACGCATGTGCCACCAGCACCTATAGGAATGATGCTGCCACCCTCATGAGTTCTGAACCCGAGCGTGCCGCTGAGTCAGCGTTGGCAACCCTACGGCACAAATAGCGGAGCAGGCTGTGCACTGTCACTGAAGCTCAGAGAGGTGCACCTTCACCGCTGTCCGTGCTCTGCAGGAGAAATGAACCCTGGTCAGACATGTTTAGGAAATGCTGCATTGTGTGTCCTCCTCTTCCTGCTTGATATGGGCTACCATGGGGGATAGCTTGAAAAATACTCCAGAGAAGGCTGCGTGATTTTAATTTAACCGGAATCTCCCAGACTTCATTGACTGGGATACTCCTTTTATTTGGATGTCCAGAGAGATCATTGAAAAGGGAGACTCCTGGGGAAATGCTGCACTGGGAACAATCTCGGGGCACTCCTTCCCACACCCGGCCGGTGAGCGGCACGCCCAGGTCCAGGCTCCCCCTCAGCAGTGCGTCTGCTGGGCAGGTCAGTGGACTCTCCCTGTGTGGGCCACAGAGGTCCTGGCCTCAGCACAGTGCTTGAGCAGGGCTCTGCTTGGACTGATGGCTGCACAGCCAGGAGGCCTTTGTCATTGGAGCAGAAAGAGAATGGGACACACATCAGGAACACGAGGAACCTGGTGGTGGAGGCCTTGTGGCTTTGCAGAGGCTGTGGTGGGTACTTCTGAGGAGGTGGAGCCGCAGAAGCATTCTCAGCAGAGCGGCAGTGCGGTTTGGCTTGCGTTTTGGGAGAATCTCTGGTAGCACTCGAGGGTTGGAAAGCTGTAACTGCTGGGAGCCAAGCTCAGAGAGAGGGAGGCTCCCGTCAGGTACGAGTGTGTGGTGGTGACAGCCAGCAGGGCTGGGAGGGACAGGTGTGCTTAGCCCAAGGGAGACAGGACGGTGACCTTACTGCAGGTGATGAAATGTGCATTTCCTGGCTTGGAAAACAAAATGACAACAAGGTCTTGGGACACAGCTCAGTGAGAGAGTGCTCACCTCACTTGAGCGAGAACCTAGATTTGATCTTCACTGTCATAAAGGAAAACAGAAGGACAATTTGAAGAGAGAAAATCATGGCTAACAGTCTAATGTTCGTAGCATTTCATTTAGAGTTCTTCTAAAAATTTCTTTCCAAGTTTTGATCATGTACCATTCCTATTTGTGTTATGACTTATGTGACATATTTGTATATTATGTAAAATAGAACATTGAGCTGTGATTGCTAAACCTAGTGTAAATAAAACAGCCCTCCTTCTCCCAGGGGAAATTTGAGTTCATTGGCCTAAAATTAAGAGGGCTGTGGTCAGGACCTCACATACTCTTAGGAATTTAATTAATGCAGGTAATCCCCAACTTACACTCACTGAACTTAACAAGTTTCAGTTCTACAGAGGTGTGAACAGTGATAGGCGCTCAGGGGAAAACTTACATTGAAGTTTAGTTTGGGGACCTAATGACTGTAGTCCACTCTTGCCTGGTCATGTTGGAAGCTGCACAAGCCACAGTTTGCTGTCATCCCAGAGATCCTGTGGGGAGATGGGCATGCTCCTCCTTAGCAGGCTGTGTTGCGAAGCTGCGTGTGCAGTGGGTAGCTGCGTCCAGTACAGCTTTGAACACTGGAGGGAAATAATTGATCCGGTTGCAGTCCCATCCTAGGCAAGGAACACCTCTATTTGCTGTTGCTTTACCATTGTAGTCTTCTCTTTGGTTGAGCATCAGACTTTCAGTCCATTTCTTTACTTTTCTCCCCTCTCTGCCCATGTTGAAGCCATTACCACCTCTGATTATTAATTATCAGTGCAGAGTTTTCCAAGATCTATGCATGGTATGGTTTGAAATCTGGAATGTCACCAAAGGTCCCGTGCTAGAGGCTTGGATGTCAGCTGATGGGCTTGTGGTAGGTGGTTTGAGTCATGATCACTCCGTTCATGTGTTCATCATTTCATGGCTTTACTAGGAGGTGATGGAGTCTTAGGCAGGTGGGCCAAATTGAAGCGGCTCACAGGGGTGGGACCTGGGATCCCAGGGGCCTGTGTCTTGGCTCTGCCACATTCTCTTTGCTTTGCTTCTCTCTCTGTGCACCAGTGGTGAGCCACTCTGTCCCTCCACGGGAGGCTCTGACTCACCCCGCCTACAGAGCCAAGTGTCCAGGGTCTTTGGTCTCTGATACCATAAACCAAAGTAAATATTTAAGCCTTTGATTTTTCTCAGGTATTTTATTAGAAAAAGAAAGCAGTTTTTTTTTCCAGTGTATTTGGTGTTAGGGTCTACAGGGTCTCACTATGTAGATTGGACTTGTAGTGATTCTCCTGTTTTCAGCCTCCCAAGAGCTGGGTTTATAGGTGGGCACCAGCATGCCCAGTCTCACGCTCAGTCTCAGCCTGCCCCATGGGCAGGGCAGCACAGAAAGTGGGTTTTTTGATCTTATCTTAAATAGAGTGCCAAGATCTTATCTTGCCCATATGGCTCTGCTTGACCTGACTTCCACTCCACTCTGCAAATAACCCTCTCTGCCTTCCTTTCCCTGGCCTCTTTGGGGTCCACAACCATATTCTCATTCTGCAAAGCATAACGTTCTGCGCAGTCCCCTAGCCTGTCGTAATCTCACTTCCCCCTTTCCCAGGTTCCTTTCCTTCATAGCACCCATCACTCTGTAAATCACTGTCTCACTTGTCTTCGCTAAGCCCCCTTCCTGCAGCACATACCAACCCCACATGCAGTGAGTAAGTTTAGGAGAGGAGAAGGGGGCATTTGTCAGTTTTCCTGACTTGGCAACACAACGCACAGCACCTCCTTAATCTGAATGAGGGAGTGTTTCATGGGATTCAGTCCATCGTTTGCTGGACCTAAAGCAGGAGCCCCCAATAGAAGACCGGTGGGCACGTCCGCTTAGTTCATGGTGACCAGGAAGCACAAGAAGGGACTTGCCAGGTGGAAGGTGACGGGGGCCTGGTGAAAGCCCCAGCGTCACCTCCACAGCCCAGGCTTGCCCAGTTGTGTGCTGTCCTGCCCCTAGGGGCTTCTGGTCCAATGAAGTTGACAGTTAAACTTAGCCTTCACAAAGGTCTTTGCATACTGCCGAATCAAGGCTGCAGATTAAGACAGTGCTGTAATGGAATAAACAATAATTCCTATTTTTATTGTTTAGATCTAAAATACAATCCCCCAGAAGTCCCGTATGTTCTGAGGTGGGACATTTGGAAGGGGATTGGATCATGGTGGCTCCATACTCAACAGTAGAGGGTTCCATTGGCGATTCATAGCTGAATGCACTGGGCACGGGTGGTGCCTGCTTAGAAGAGCAGGGACTGCCCCTTGCCTAGGAGAGCGGTTCCTGCTCCTGGCTCCTCCCTTCTCTCTCAGACTTCTGGCTGCTGTGGACAGCCTTCTAGCATGCACTGTCTTTCCACGCCATTCCTTCCAATCTGGGCTGAACCCTCTAGAACAGCAAGTCAGGTAGCCTTTTCTCCTTTGAGTTGTGGCTATTGTGTATTTTGATCAAGTACCAGGAAAACCAGCCAGTGCTCTTACTGAAAAATGGCGTTCTTATGTTGTCCTGTGGTGGGCACACTGGCTCAGAGGAAAAAGCTGAATTCCTAAGCAGGTATGCTTTAATTCATTCTTTAAAGGATGTTTAAAGATGCAAATCCTACCCCTACACGACTTACCGAAAGGAAGATGTAAAGGACCTAAATAAATTAGTTTCTCTCCATAAAGCTCATTCGCCCTCTTTGCTGCTTCTGGCGCTGAGGGTAAGTCACGCCCCTCAGAAGGATGATCTTCTCGAGGACTGTCCTTCCAGGGCGTAGCTCGAGTACTAACAGCCCTCACTGCTACAGATCAAGGCAGGCTGCTCAGTGAGCCTGTGAGGTCCAGGGTTGGAGAGCTGGTGCACAAGTCACCACTGCACTGCTTGCTGAAGGGCCGCCTTGTGGAAGTCACCTGTGTGCTGCGCTTCTACCTAGATGTCACCCTAGAGCTTTGTGTGCTCATAGGCAGGGTTCCAGGATGGTGTGGGCTGATAGCTGACTCGCGGTCAGCAGCTGAGCTCTGGTGGGAACCGGAGGTGGAGGGTATTCAGCAAGAGGAGAAGCAAGACCCTGTGTAGACTCCTGACACCCTCTGTGTACGTTAGATCATGGATTCATCAGTGATTAAGGAAACATTCTGCCAGAAAAATACCAGTGAATTACAAATTTCTCAGTTTTTTTCTTTTAACTCAGGTGAAAGGGCACTGTGACAAAAATCACTCTTGAGCCTAAAATAGCCTTTACATAGTTAGCTAAGGGGCCTGGGAATTGCAACTAGATGATGTTTTTGGTGGTCACAATGTGATTTGCCACCCTCGTGGTGCTTTTCTTGCATCTGAAAGGCTGAGGAAAAAAATGTAAGTAGAATCTGTGTCAGCCCGAATGTGGTTGTAGCTGGCTTTATGATTTCAAATATTGTGAATATTGTCCATATGTAGGGATATTGAATAATCCTTCTAAAATTAAATCTGGTTTTCTATTTATACCTTGCTCAATTTTATAAAATGTTTGTAATTAATTCATTTCACTTTAATATCAGGAATCAAACAACTGTAAATCTAATTTGCAGTCATTTTCAAAATAATTTTCTAAGCAGGAACAATAGAAAAGCATCACATAAAAATCACAAAAATAAATTTTCCTTGTATCCTCTGTTGTCTTTTCTTTCTTCCTTTTTTTCTTCTTCTTCTATTTAGGGAAAGGTCTACAGGGTGTTCAGGGTCTCACTTACTAGATCGGACTCCTAGTGATCCACCTGTGTGCGGTGTCTGTATTACAGACACCTGCCACCACGCCCAGTCTCAATTGCCATCTCATCATGCCCCAGGGGTGAGACTGGCACCATAGGCCCGGGAATTGAACCCTGGCCCCTGCACCTGCTTGCACATGCTTTATTCCATTGAGCTATTTGGCTGGCCCTACATCTGTGGTCTTTTCATTGTCTAAGTAGTATCCAGCAGTGTCTATTCATTATAAAGTAACTCCAGCAGTGTGTGCTACAGATTTTTCTTGCACGCGCATAGCAGTCTTTAGAAATGCCAATGCCAGTGGGAGTTTCCCATTTGGTGGGCAATGGAACCACATGTGGGCAAGCAGCTTCCCACGTGGCCAGCTCAGAGCGTGGCACCAGGCATGTGGCACCTGCTTCCTGGTGGCTCAGTTCTAGGAGCAGCTTGGGGATCAGTTTCTTGCAGTTCAAATCTAATCTCTGTCTCCTGCCAACCACCTTCTCTCTTCTGTAAACTGGCAGCCACTATCCTTACTGCCTGATGAGAGCTGTGTAGCACTTATATGGTGCTCACTGCAGTGTGACATAATGGGTAATCCATGGACATTTTTCTCTCTTCCAACCTTACATTGGTGGGGACACTGTGGCTCTTAATGCTGGCCCTGCGAAACAGCACAGCTCTGTAGATCAGACTTCCTCCTGTCTTGTTTGACTTACTTGTGATCATGAACATAAGCTAGACCAAGCCAGAAGCTAGATCAGTTCAGAAAGATAGGAGTGCATCTTCACATGAATACTACGCGCTTTGGGTTAAAACATACTGCCTGGCCTTCTTGGTTTCTGCATGAGCTAGAATTGTTGACTTGTGAGTTCACAGCCATCTAAACTTCCTTGTGGTGGGGCCGTGTGCGTCTCTGCCCTTCAGAATTAAGACTGAAGGATGCCATGCTAAAAGTTACTTGGTTTGATAGTACGTGAGGTAGATGTACATGTAAGTTTTAAGACCTTCTGTGCATGATTTGTCCTCTCCAGAATATAATATGAGGGCTCCTGATTCGGCGCTAATACACATCCTCAGTTTGCTTGTGAATTTTTTTGTGCATAAGGATGTCTTCTTTATCTCGTTGGTTTTTGTTTGAGGAGCGATCCAGTACCTCATTTAGACTTGAAGAGTGTTTTTGGATTTCCTTCCTGCCAACCACTCCCCAAATAACGGATCTGGAGAAAGGACACAGCCTGTTTTCTATAGAACTAGTTTTTCTTTACTTTCCAATGTGCATATTATATAATATGTACAGAACATTTCATGCAGAACCCCATGACCCACGCTGTGAATTCTGTGAGCTCCGGGGGCCCTGTGAAGGTTGCTGCTAGGGACTTCTCCCACCATCCAAAGGGGAGGCCCGCTGCTCAGGGCCGGGTGTAGGACAGCATGTGTTGGAGATGACCCACTTGGGTCTTGTGGTTGTTGAACAGAGGGCTGAGTTCAGGGCTCTTCGTTGAGGTTAATTCTGTCACGCTGGCTTTGATTAGTGTTGTGTCATCAGCCACTGGTGTTGTATGTCCCATCTTGCTCCAGTGTGAGCACTCGACCCTCCAGAGCATCTTGTTTTTGTGATGTGGTGCTTGTGTCCCTTGAGGGTAGACAGTTCAGCAGGTCTGACCTAGTAGGCTGTGTTCAGTGTCAGCAGATTACGGCATAAACAATGGAAGGAGAGACCGGAGCAGGCAGCACACCGGGATTTAAATGGGACCTTCCATTTCTTGGACAAGTGTAGAGTTGGGGACAGAACCCTGGGTTTTGGTGACAGGTAGAAAGACTGGCTCCAAGACTGATGGAGTCCTGGGTGGATTAGTAAATCGATTTGCTAAAAGCTGCACTGATATGCCTGTGGGGTCTGAAATTCACCTCGCCAATAACTTAAGATAACAAACCTAGTAGCATTTGCATTCAAAGGGTATTTTGTACATGGGCTGTAAGTGGCTTTTTTGTAAACCATTACAGTATTTTTATGGAAATAAAAACCATTATTTTACTAACCAGAATATATAATTAATTTCCTGGTGACATATCATTTATCTCAAGCCTTTTGTTTTTTCTTGGCTGTTGTTTTTTTTAATAAATTGGTCAACTTTATTGCCTGTTTATTAAAATAATGTAATAAATTCCACAGTAAACATACTCATTACTGAAGAAAACACTTCACTAACGAATTAAATTTAACCTCAAAAAAAAAACTGCAGCCTAACTTTACTGCTGTATATGTTATAATTAAATTACCTATTCTCAATATTTAATAATATGTAAAAAAGCAATAACTGCATATTACCTTGTCAGTAAATCATACTTAAAACACCACCTCCAATCAACCCATGATATTATGAATAGGTTAATAAGCAGATAGAGTTGTTCTTACCCTTCTGATACCAATGAAAATGTAAGACCAGACCTTCTTGACAAAGATGGAGTTGATCTTCCTGGAGTGGTGAGGACTTCCCACAAGTGTCCTTTAGAATAACTCTGTCTCTCTGGACATGTCAGGAAAAAACCATTTCTTTTTCCACCATTCTGCTGGGAGTTTTCGGCCATTTTTATTCTCAGGTGATAGGTGAGCACCGAATCTGCTTGTTGATATTTCTTACCTCCATGTCTTTCTCCAAAGATGCATTATTTTTCTGTCACCTTTGCTTATAAACAGAAACACCTTTCATGCCCAGTCGCCAAAGTGGCCAGCACTGCTGAGATGCAGACATATCTGAAATGTCCGATCTGTGTGACACACAGAAGGCCTGGGAGAGGGATCACCCCGAGAGCCCGGGCCACCCTCAGCGATGCCGACATGGGTGTATCAAGACATAAATCCACATTCCTTATTTGTAGTAAACGTTAGAAAAGGCACTAGCGGTAGCCAGCCCTGGTGATACAGATCTGTAATCCTAGCTTTCTAAGAGTGGTCAGAAAGGTCACAAGTTCCAGGCCACCTGCAACAGTAACTGATTTAGCCAGACCCTGTCTCAAAAGAAAAAGTGGACTGGGCATGAGCTCACTGTCTCACTGCAGAGGCATTGGTTCAGTCTCCAGCGAGCACACACACACACACACACACACACACACACACACATCTGGTGTGGCCTTAATGTGTATACATTGTGGAACAACCAAGCAAAGCTGGCATACACAGTGCCAGCTCTTCTGCCATGTGCACCCTTCATCCCTTTTCCAGTTATTTTTCCTTTAGCTCAGTACCTTACTTTACCCCAGCCTGGCATTGCTGACCTCTATGCAGTAACAGAATTCCTACCTTCCCACCTGCCCTTGGTGAGATTTATTTTGATAGTATCAAAAACGAAATGAAAGACACTTTAACTTTGTGATGTTTTCATTGGTAAAACATCTATAACAAAGGAAGTTTGGGGGTTTCTTTCTTTGGTGGCACTGGGGATCAAACCCAGAGCCTCCCATCTAGCAAGCAAATGCTCTACCACCAAGCTGGTCCCCAGCCCTGAATATATTCTTTGAAGTGTCAAGCAACTTGAAAAGAGCACTTGAAATTGTGACTATCGGTATCTGATTTTGCTCTTCCATTCCTTTGCACTGAGGTAGCCTGAGCTGTCTGGATTTAAGCAGAGATAGAATGAAGTAGCCAGGTCAGAGGTAGTCCAAGTAGCAGTAGCTATACATGGATAATCCAGTTCATTTATTCCTCTGTTGATTTTTTTTTGCCATTTCATCATTTATTAAGCTTTATATCTATTAGAGTTTTGCAGAAAGCAAAACATTTTGATGCTCCTCCTCCTCTTCCTCCTCCTCCTCTTCCTCCTCTACTTCCTCCTTCTCCTCCTCCTCCTCCTCCTCCTCCTCCTCCTCCTCCTCCTCCTCCTCCTCCTCCTCCTCCTCTTCTTCTTCTTCTTCTTCTTCTTCTTCTTCTTCTTCTTCTTCTTCTTCTTCTTCTTTCTTCTTCTTCTTTTATGAAACTGGGGATTGGACCCAGGCCCTTGAGCTTGCCAGGGAAGTGCTTATTTAACTGACCCCAGCCAATGTTATTCTTGTATAACCTTAACAAATTATCCTATGGTCTAAAATTGACCATTAATTTAAACCCTATAGTTCTAATACAGACATTTAGCTTCAATTCAGACTACCCTGGGTTTAGCATCGTCAAAGGGCTTTTCTTTATGAATTTTGACAAGAGATTTGTAAAGTTCTCTGTACAATGGGATATTATTTACCACATTCTCAGTTGTAAATCTACCTTGACATCAGGTTGCTTCTCCATCATATTCACATGACCATAGCAGTGTCTTGTTGACACTTGTTGACATGTATTGCTCTACATGTTGTCTTAGTGTGGTCTGAGAGCCATGCCTGTGACCCCAGTTAGAGGAGACGTCTTTATGTGATTCGCTGGGAGCTGGACCAGACAGTTTCTGTATGTGGGCAGTGAAGTCAGAGTTAGACAGTATAACAGGGAGTGGGATGAAGCTGAAAAAAATTTTAATATGTGGTTTCTTAGCTGTCGCAATCCACCTCTGCACAGGAAAGACGAATTTACTGTGTATAGCTGAATGATGTATTCAAAAAAAATACAGTGAAGATTTAGAGTTCTAAAATTTAGTATTGTAAAAGACACATTGACACTTTTCCCCTCAAAATAACTCCCCTTGTTTTGGGCATGCTTACCCTAACATTCTTGCCACTTTCTGAAGTACTTCTGGGCGTCTTCCTTCATGACTTTTTACAAGGTTTGATTTTCGAAAACTACAGAGGACACAGTCAGCTAGTGCCCTCCAGCGGGAAGGGAGGCTTCTAACCACGTGAGCCGTATCTCACCCTCCTCACTCTCTAGATCTGGCCCCATGTGCCTTCTAGTGCCCCCACATCACGGTGACCACAACAGGTGACGTTTGTATTGAGTTAGAACATGAAGTCCACACAGACACGCTGGAAAGAGATTGCAGACTGATAGGTTTTGACCATGTTGCAGCAGAGAAACAGGCAAACGGAAAAGGGGAAAGGGGCTTCATTATCTTGGAGGACATGGAGAGAATTTGGGAAAATAAGGAATTCTCTGGATTGGAACAAAGGGAGGTTGAGACTTTTACGGCTTTTTTGTCAGAAGTGCAGTTTGAGGGAGATGTTTAGATATACCTGAAGAGCTGATTGGGGCCTTCCCTGAGGTGGTGGGAAAGGTAAAAGAAACTTGTACCCGGGGCTGAGTTGGAGAACAAGTGGGGAGGTAATCTCTAGGAAGATAAGCTGTTGTTTTAAGGGCTTCAGCCATATTGGATGATCACCATAATCATGCAGCAATTCATACTAGGGCCAGAACCCATCACAGGCATCCTTCGAAAGGTGGCGAGGATTCATCAGTGTACTTCAAACAAGAGGGGACAATTTGAGGGGGATTTGTGACAACATGTCTTTCATTGCAGTATGTTTTATTTAAAAAATGTAAACACCATATTTTTTGAATACATGCTTCACATGGAACATCACACATTTTCTTCCCTCTTTCTGATGTTAGAAATCAAACCCAGGACCCCAAGAGGGCTCACAAGTGCTCTACCACTCAACTATGTCCCCAGTCCCAATAGATATATTATGATGCAGTGTGTTAGTGTTATTTCAGAGCACTTTGCTTTAATGTTTCCCACAGAATTTTCCAAGGATTTAAGTCTGTGACCTAAGAAAGTGGACTAGAATCCCCCTGAAACTTTGGTGTTTAGGGTCCTCAATCTACAATTGTTACGAATTCTCAACTGAATTCTATGAAAAATCATTTTGCATTTCTTTTGAGGACTATTTTTTATTTACAGTAGCTGATTTTTTGAATTTATTTTTTAGCTGACTTATAAGGACTTGAAAGCAGTTCCAGAATTTTGTTGTCATTGACAACCATAAAATAGAACCATGATAGAATATTCTTGTGGGACTTTTTTCCCTTATGTATCTACTTGTCCTTAAAAATCACCCTATTTCAGAATAATTCTCCTGGGAACTAATGTAAAATTATAAATGTTTCAACATAAAGGCATAATAAAAAATAATCTGACCAGCAAAAATTGCTGCTATGGGCTGGATAGGTTACAGTCTTCAGTGGTGAACAAATTCATTTTTATCCAGGTTAGGAATGAAAATCTCTCTCAGTGACTTCCTCCATTATTGGCTTTTAGAAGCAAAACCATTTTTATATAATCTTTCTCATCTTTTACAGATACATTGCTAATCACAAATTTTTCAAAAGGTTAATAGAAATTGCAAAGCTTTATTGTCGTGATGCTTAAATGATTTCTTTTTCAATAAAAGGGTATGTTATTAAGGAGAAAAATGATTTTGCAACTCATACATGAAGGTTCGTCATGCCATCTGTCTTCAGCCCGAGTAATCAATGGCATAAGTAAGGCTCGTTTATTTCTCATAGATTTACTAACGACACTGCATAAATAGCCATAATGGTATTGATTTCTCAGACCAAATCAGCTTTTATCACATACAAGTGTTCGATGATGACTATATTAAATGTTGGCCTTTGATTATCTTGGGCTTTCACAGACGTAGAGGTTTCAGAAACATTATTTGTAAAGCGTGGAAATAAAACATTTTTGATATTTTGATATTTTTTTATATCAACTACTTCTCCTGGGGTTTCATTTCCTGGACAAGTCCTTCATATCCCCCGTGTCTTAGCTCTCCCTTAGCCAGATACTAGGGCAATCAGGTGCTTCCTCTATGATTAGTTCAGCTGTCCCTAATATAAAGCAGCCAGTTAGAGCCCTGGCTCTGGGCTCGCAGGTGTGCCTGCTGTAAACAGGCCTGGCATCCCTGTCTCTCGGGCATGCAGGACCCTCTTTCTGAAAGGCTCTTTTATATATCAAAAGCAGGGATTAAAAAATCCTACATAGAAGATGAAAATAAAACAAATAGAGCGTTGCTGGTACTTGGCAAGGTGCCTCACAGGTAAATGGAGGGTGGTGGTGTTGATTATCTTCGTCCTTAACATTGTTGTTACTGTTCCCAAGTCAAAGTAGCGCTCCATGGCAGTAGCTACCTGAGCCAGCGGAGGTGTCCACTGTTTACAGTGATATTGCCCCTCCCATTCAAATTGAGGATAAACTCTTTGCATTAATTTTAAACCGCTGTTCTGCAAATGACTTTACCATGGCCCATCGGTGGGGCAGAGAGGCCCTGCCTGCAGGCATCTGCGAAGCAATGGGGAGACTGGGAATCTGCGCTCCTCCTTGCACCCCGCCTGTCCCCGTAACTGATTGCCACTGACTGCACTTTTTCTGGAAGCTGGTCATAAAGGCGACGAGCAGCTTCGTTTTTCCTTCAAAGACAAAGTCACAGCACTCCTTCTGCAACCCCACTTTGCCTCTCCCAAATTCAGGGAAAGCAGTGGCGACAGTCGCCCCTCGGGTGCTCCCCATGGCATCCAGAGCCTTACGGGTCCTGGCTGAACACAAGAGCCTGTTTATGAAATAATTCGTGGCACACATAAAGCAGCCTCTACGCCATGCTAAATCTAATTCCTCTAAAGATTTTCAAGTGCCGACTCGTATTTGAAACCAAGCAGCTGACAGAAATTTTACCTGTAGGCTAGCTTAATCCGATTTCACCCTAGTCAGAAGCCTAGCCAAAGAAATAAACTTCCTTCATAAGCAGAGATTTCCAAATCCATCAAAAAATGTGCCCCAGAGCCAATGTAATTTTTATAAAGGGGGGGAGGGGAGATTTGCTAAATGATCACCCAGAAAGTGCGTGTGTTCCTCTGTAAGACAAGGCCAAGGGTTAGGGAGAGAGACACTTTCCTGTGTTTAAGTAATTTTCCTTGTTATAATAAAGAATCACATCACTTGTTGGAAATCTGGTTGATGCCCAAGTGCTCCAGGCAAGCGTTTGCACCTCATGATTATTTATTCCCCAGATCTTTTTAGATGTGCTATGAGTGAATCAGTCCAGCCTTCATTTAAGACTTGAAAAATGTTCTTTAGGATTCTTTAGTATCAAAGCATCCATTAATTACTGAAAGGATGAGACAGTGGTTTACTGGAAGTCAAAATCAGCATGTTCTTTGTTCTAAAGGATTGAAAAAGAGGCTTCCAAAGAAAGGAAAGTCACTTTTTGAGATATCTCTTAATAGCCTGTTGAAAGATAGGCTGTTTTAAATCACAAAGAGCTCTTTCAAAAAAGGTCTCTCTATGGTAGCATCCACATTACCCTGGAAAATATTCTTGTGTTTCTGGTAAGGATACACTAATTGCTGCATATACACTTTTAATAGTTTAATCTGTCATATGCTCAGAGAAGTGTGATTCTGATTCCAAACAAAGCTGAGCTGAGGTGCATGACCAAACACGTTATGAAATGTGTGGTTTCACAAAATCCCATCATTAATTCGGTCAGAGAAAATGGTTTACTTCAAATGAGGAAAAGCAGTGTTGACGTATGGTGCTGACATTTCCAAGAATGTGTGTACCTCACCACTGGTTGTGATTCTCCATCTTATTTAGGTTGTGTATCGGCCACTAAGAAGAAATTCTGGTCATGGTTTGAAAGTAGTCCACTATGCTTACACATTGGTTTTGTAGGCAGTCCTGGCTTGCACAAAGCAGGAGCCCATTTAGAACACTATAGACACAAAAGGGTCTGTTACAAAGACGCAGGGGTATCTCGTGGAACTCAAGGGCACAGATGTTTCCAGAAATGGCCCAGAAAGTAGACAAATGTCTTTTCTTGCATTTTTCATTTGTGTTTTCCTGGTTTCTTTCTTCATGTCTTCTTCAAACAGTTTCGCTCAGTCACTGCATGTTCCTCAAGCTTGTCATTTTTCAGTTCATGGGGAGGTTTTCGTGGGCGTCATCCCAAAGACCCCATCCATCCTGGGCCAGGTGGTCCCTGTGTGGTTGGTTGCCTTCTGCTGTGGTGCATTTGTAACACCTAAGACCCGCCATTATTATCTCCCAGGTAAAGGAAGGCAGACTCTTGTCAAACACCTTGTCTCTCACCACTGAGAATGTAACTTCAGGGACTGGATACGGCTCAGTGGTGTAATTGCCCTGTATGTGCAAGGCCCTGGGTTCAACCCCCAGCACCACCCCTGCTCCCCCAAAAATCCTCAATAGAACCTTTGAAATCTGCCTTCGGAAGAGCCGGAAGCATCCAGTTGGTGTCAACTTCAAGAGTGGAGGTCAGACGTGCTGCTTATGTCATTCTCTCAAGGGCCCCCGTCCCTTTCATAAGCCTCAGCTGTGTCACCCAGAGCAGAAGAGAAAGGGGGGGGTCTCCTGTTTACAAATGGTCTAATTATCAAAAGTGGCTGGGTCTGTCTTTCTCCAGTTCACGTTGCTAGCCTGCACTTAAAAAAAGTTCAAACCCTCCACTTATTTATGAACAAGTCAAAATAGCAGGGTGTCCTCTGAAGGGATGCTTGGTTATGTATTCATTTCTCTCTCTCCATTGGAGAACTTACCATCTGGATGCTGTCCATAGTTTTAAAACACATAAATTAAAACCCAAGGCAAATTGACTACACCGTCAGTGACCTTCACGTCTCCTGTTATCCCAGCCAGCCATTTCCTACTCTAATTGTGCTGAAAGGAGGGATGGCAAGCCGCTCCCTCTTTGTGGACACTAGGTCTTCTGTTTGAGACATTGCATTCACTGAAACTTTATAGCAAAGTTAGAAGACGTGAATTAGGAATCCGATACAAGCATACAGTCCCTGGACTAACATGGTGCATTTCATATTGCTTGGCCGCCTTCCACCTGTCAGAGGCATTGTCCAATCTGATTTCCAGCCTGCATTTTCTGGCTCTGGTTGAGTGACTTCATAAATTGCTTTCCTGATTATCCTTACCTTCCCTCAAAGGGCAGTTGTTGATGAATAAATGCAGTGATTACAGCCAGCCACGATCGCTAGTGAGTCCTAAGCTACTCGAGTTCCAGATCTCGTGAGGTTTTTAGTGAAATCATGTGCATCCAAACACAGGTTTAAGGTTATGCAGATGTGTTCTACACATGCATATGGTTTTAAGATGATAAAATTTTTTGCATGGTTTTTTATCTTGAATTAGTTTTTGTGTTTTTTTAAACTTAGGCAGGTCATGATGACACATCATCCAAAAACGGGTGTAGTACCTCCTTGCCTTCCTTGCTCCTTCCCTCCTTTCCTTTCTTTTGCAGTGCTGGGGTGGGGGGGGACCCAGGCTCTTCAACATTCTGGGCAAGTGCTGGACCATTGACCTACATCACCAGCTCAGGAATACTTTCTTGGGAGGAAGAACTCGCTATTAGTGATATTTGTCTGTTATCCTAAGGTCAACCTATCAGATTTCTCATAAATTAGTTGCTTCTGAAAACAACCTAATTGAAATATTGCTTTAAGGAATTTTTAGAGATAGATAGGAGCATCAAATATACATAAGACTAATTAGTATTTCTAATAGAAGTGACAGCATTTCTATAAATTAAAACTTTCAGCCTAGGGATTTATTGTGGAATTGTGGTTAAATGGGTATTAGTCAGCTGGAGCATGTTTCATAATTACGGGTAGAGGGAACCAGGCTTTTACTGGAAATGTCATCATTGATCAATCAGTTGACCAGCCAGTGAGGAGAAAAAAGACATGGGTCTTGGCGTGATGGGGGCTCATAAATCATGAAATCTGGTTTAGGAAGCGAAAGCACTCGTGAACACTTAATGAATAGCAAACAGTACGAAATGAAGAACGTGGGGTTGCAGACAAACCTGAGATGACATGAGCCTCAACAATGGGATTAGCAGAGCCAGAAGAGAAGCCTTGTTATTGACTTCGCTAGGCATGTAGGCTGATTGGCCTCTGAGTGGTCAGGAGATTCAACTGACCCCAGCTGCCGGGCAGCAGCCCCCCAGCGGAAACTGAGGAGACACTGCCCACTGGCCTGTGAGCAGGTGCTTGGATCCCACTAGTACCCTGGTTTCTCAGAACAGGTTGGCTGTGTAGGAAAGTAACCAGGTTAGCCCTCTGAGAAGCTCAGGGGCTACATCCTGGTGGAAGTTACATATTTCCCAAACCCTAAAGAATGTGTAAAACTCATAGAGATACCGGGCAAGATTGTTCTGAGGAAGGCCATTGCTAAAATGCCATGTTTAGCAAGAGAACAGCACATCTGATGAAGTTATCACAGATGGCTAATGGACCAAGGAGAAGTCAGATAGCAGGACTCAAGGAAGGGCTGGAGAGGCAGGCTGGGATACAACAGTAATGAACTTGGATTTTACCCTAAGGGAAATGGGGCTCCTTTAAAACATGCTAAAGAAGGACAGCACATGATCAGAGTTGTCTGTTAGGAAGGTGAGTGAGGGGCAGTGTGGACAGTGAAATATGCTGAGGTGGCTTGCAGGCCCAAGGCACCTTGGGAGGCTCACAAAGTGAGCCTAGTTCTTAGATAGAGATGTGATGAGCTCATTTTGTTTTAATCTCACATTGGGTGTTCAATTTGCCTGTGACATGCTGGCGAGGTGAAGATGGTTACTCCACCAGACCCGTCTGGAGGTAGGGCTGTGCACTGATTCGTGGATGCTTAGCAAACCAGGCATTTAAGATGGAGGGAAGATAGGGATAGGATTTCAGGCTCCAGGTGGGGCTGTCTTAAAATAGGGAGGCTTGTGCGAGGCCGGGCAGATGAGGAAGAAAATGTATGCTGTTACACCACATGTGATAAATCCAATTTGAGAGATCTGAGAAACCAGCTCTGTACGTGGGTCTATCAGTCAAGAGACAAGATAAAAGCAGACATAAAGATGGCAGAGGCTTTAGCAAGACCGCGAAATCACTACCTGGAGGATCATGAGAGTGACCGTGGATCGGGTTGAGTGTATCTAAGTCTTCTACATTATACCCAACTTTAGGAGATGCCCTGGATACTTGGGACGGGATCAGGGCTCAGAGACACTAAGATGCAACAGCCAGAGAAGTAAAATTTGTATACAGAAGCCAGGGGACACGTTTGCTCTGACAAATGCACAGTCAATGAGTGCTGATGCTGCCTCCAGGTCGTGTGGAGAGAGGACCGACATGGAACTCAGCTGTAAGAAAATAGCCAACATACCCTTTGCTGGACAGAGCTACAGACCAAACATACTATTACCGGGCATTCTAAAGTTTCCTATTCCTGGACTGGCAACCCCAGTAGGACCTCCGTGGCCAGATCGAAATGCAGCAACTGGATTTTATCGAAGAGCATTCCAATTTTACAGAAGTCTTGAAGGAAGGGGAAAAGCAACAAATCTGATTTAGTGAAGACATTTTCCCTGACAGCAAGATTTATTCTTGGGTTATAAATTTGCCATGATCGCAACTAAAATGCAGGGAAAGTTAAATTTCACCTATATCTCATTCAATGCCTAACGTGATTTAAATGACAAGATCTCAGGAGTGACATGTGGCCTTGGATCTAAATACATTTTTTATGGTTGGAAATTTTAATTTCAGATCAGTGAAAAATCATGATGCCTCTTTATGTGTAAGAGGCTGAGAGGGGAGTGTCAGGCCCCCACAGATGGCTTTGTCAGGCAGAACATTAATACTAAGGGGAATCAGACGGTAGCATTTGCCCGGCTTATCTATATATTTGCTCCCTCAAGACAATATTGAAATGGTTGAGTGACTGACCTAGGTCTTAGATAGAGACGTGATGAGCTCATTTTGTTTTAATCTCACATTGGATGTTCAATTTGCCTGTGACAAGCTGGCGTGGTAGCCCTGTAAAGAAGTACATCCCGTGCACAGCCCGGCTCCTGCCTCCCACCAGCTGCACCTGGGAGTCTTCTGGCTCGAGTTTGTGCTGTACAGCTACGCTGACCTCCCTCCTTCCAGAGGCCTGGCCTTTTCCCACCTCAGGACATTTGCACTTTCTCTCCCAGCTTGTCTTCCCATGAGAAAATGCCTCTCCTCATGTCACTTCTTGGGGAAGCCTTTTCTCACTTTCTTGCTGAGATCTGCTTTCCCCTAAGCTACTGTCATTGCCCCCGTACTTTTTGCATGAAAGGAAATAGAAGAGGGACAGGCTTATTTTTTGTTTTTCAGAGGACCTTGTTAACAGATTGAAAAATAATACATTTGTGCCTCAATTGTGCTTAACACTGGGGATATTTTAACTCTTACAGAAAACCCATCATCTTTATAGAGTGTTCTATAGGAAACCAAGGCACTGACATTAAGCACACCCTCGGTGTGCATCTAGCAAGGACAGTGGACGGTGCTGATGGAGCTCTATCTAGTCTTCTGAAAGCTCTGATCAGGGGACATGTGTGAAGGGCAGCTGCTCAAAACTGTGTTGTTGAGGCTGCTGGTGGAATGCCTTTCAAGCCCGGTCCTTTGTAGCTGTTCATAGTTTGTCAGTATACTTAGATGTCTATTAAAATTCTTAGCAGCCAGTGTACGTTTCTCTGTTCTGAAGGTTGACTAGGGTAGTCAAGTCACTAAGAGAAAAGAATTACACTGGTTCTAAGTGAGTACCAACCCATCCAAAAGACAGTTTTAAAATGTCCATACCAACATAAAAAAAAAAAAAATGGTGAATGATTAAAAATGAAATCAAAGCTGTGGCTTTGATGGGCTTTCCAAGTGATTCTTCACAGTAGACTGCCGGCTGGCGAAGGTTCAATAAAAATAGTGGGAACAATCTCACTCTATTACTTTTAAATTAACTCAGCCCATGTGGCTGCCCTCATCCACACCTCCTTCTTGGGGAACAGCCCTGCACCATATTGATTCAAGTGATGGATAAGAATCTTAAGCATGCTAAAGCAGGCACACAAAGCCGAAGCCTCTGCAAAAGTTAGCGCCGTTAGTCCAGGGAATAGCAAAAGCCTTGGGCATATTTGAATATAAAGTCTGAACATGAAGTCTGTGCTTAGAGATGGAGGCTGATGCTGTTTCCAGATTCTCCAGTAGGAAATGGGCTTCTCTGTTCCAAGAGAAAGTTAGCGCCTGAAGACAGAGACATCAATTCACGGCCATTCAGGGCCCCTGACGTCTCACAGACCTTTGTGTTGCCTAGAACCCAGAGGTTGCTCCTGTAACCCTAAAAGCCAGCCAGAAAGGCTGCCGTTCAGTTGTCAGGCCCACACCATGGATGTGATGGGGTAGAGAGAAAAGCTGGGAAGATCCTTCCAGGACATTTCAGAGTAATTGTAACAATAGCACATTTAGGCGTCTGCAGACAGAATGGCTCCCTGAATCTGCCTGCAGTCTCCTCATTGATCTGCTTTTGCTCCTGTCTGTACTGTCCCCTGTTTAAAAAATACAACTAATCTAGTCTTGCCCAGTCCTCGGCACTCATTCTGGAGTCCTTTATTGCTGCAAAGTGACATATGTGAAACCTTGTCACTGACATTCATAGACTCATAATCCTACTCCTTCGATTGCTTTATTAATGCTTTGGCTTTCAGCATAAGAGCCAGCACACTGAGCCACAGAAAACTTCTGATTATGACAAAGGCGTTCATCACTCTCTAATGGAGAAGCAGTAAGTGCTCGCTGGAGCGCTGGCGGGTGCATCCCTGGATCGTTCTGTATTTCGGTGCAGACCTTGGAGAGATTAGCCATTCTGCTAGGCTTCTGGTAACCCTGGGTCTGTGGCAGATGGAGGCCTAAGCCGGCAACTGGTGGGGGGACTGGGGGCTCTGACTACCAACCTTACAGGTGAAGACCCAGAGTCACTAATTCAGTGCCAGATCCAACCTGTCACGTGCTGCTCTGGAGGATACAGCCGCTCCCCGGGACCCTGTCAGCGACCAGAACCGGGGAGCTTACCTTCTAACAGAGTAGATGGATCTGAAAGCACTGCCTACTGCCTATCTTATGGATGAAAAATACCCTGCCCCCCACACACCAGAAAAATACAGACATGAAGAGAAATCACTTGTGCTAGGGATTTGTTGAGAGTGATGGGATACCCAGTCCTCCAAGGGTGAGAGTCTGATTCAGAAAATCTCAGAAACCCCACAAGGAAAATGAGGTTAGCTTAAAAAAATTCACAACAAAATAAAATGAAGACTGGCTATATTGGAAAACAATGAATCCCTGGTTATTACAAACTGAAAATGCTCATTTTTCTAACTCCTGACACCTTTCCTTCTCTCTGGGCTCTGGGATAGGTAGGTGATGGGCTTCCGTGCACGGCGTCTGCACACGGAGCTTACAGTTACCTACAGTTACCACTACCCTGTGTGGGTTGACAAGTCCATCCAAGAGTCACAGGGAGTTTTGGCTTCAGGCACTGTTTTTTCACCTCGCATTTATTGGTGTTCATTGACCAGAATCAGGAGTTTGTAGTTAGTTAGTTATTAGTTAGGCTTTCATGCTGGGAATAATCAAACTCAGGACATCACCTGAATCAGTTTTAAAGGGTCTTAAAACCTAATACTGCAGCGTATTAGGAAGGAAAAAGATTAAAATATCCCTAGAGGAATTTCACTAAGCTTTTAGTCTGAAGGAAGTAGCATAAATAACCAGCAAGAAAATCGGCAGCAGTGTCCTCTGGACCAAATACTGGGTAATCTGTACCTTCTGTGATTAAGTGGCCAGTAGCAAGCCATCCAGGCTTCGGGGTACTGGGCTCTGCCTGTGGGTGGCTCCGCACTCCCGTGCGAGCAGTCCCAGGAGCCCTGCTCCCCACTGCTCCATGCTCCTGGTTCCGGGATGGGCATCACTATTATTCCATAGTGCTGATCTCTGAGGGCATTATCTGTTCTCACAGTAGCCTCACCAGGGAAGAGCTAATTTTGCCCTCAGTTTATTACATGGAACCCAGGGCCTCAGCTGATTAAATGAGAGGTGCCCTGCATTGGGTGATAGGGGACGTGGGACCCCATGCAATTTGGGCCCAGATGACATAAGAAGACACTGGGTCTTATTTGCACCAGTCATTTCTGCCGCCTTGACACCGGCTGGCAGGATTTGAACTTGTCTGTTAATGTGGTGCTTCTGGATGAGCTAAGTTGCTGTTCCCCATCTTCACTGCCACCCCTACCTCCATCTGTAGGGGGTGAAACGGCACCCTGTGGTCTGTCCACCAGGGCAGTGTACACCCCTCCTAGGCTGTAACACCAGAGTATCTCCAAGTTTTGTCACATGTCTGCTGCAGGACAGAAGTACCTACCTTCAAGAACTTGTAGCCCAGATGTAGAGGTTCCGCACACCTGCATATGCAGGTTCAAGGCCACCTTGGGTGACACGTCTAACCCCCGGGGATAGGAATCATTCCATGCATTGTATTTGTCTTCCTGGACAAAACTTGTCTCTTAATGTGGTGCTTCTGGATGAGCTAAGTTGCTGTTCCCCATCTTCACTGCCACCCCTACCTCCATCTGTAGGGGGTGAAACAAGGCATCCTATGCTGGGAGAGTTAATAATAAAAATTCTTCTTGTGGTTTTCGAGGCCAGGGAGTCCAAGCTCACCACGTGGGGGCTAAGGTGGGTTCCACCTGAGCGTGCTCCTCTTTTCTGTATGCACAGCAGGAATGAGAACAAGCGCCAACGTGCCCTCTTGGGATCACTGATCTCCCATGAACACTCGGCACCCTGGTTTCCCCTCCTTATATTTCAAAGGGCCTGTTTCTGAAACCCATGGGAGGTGGGGCTTGAGCACCACGATAGGTCCAGGGAACAAACATTCCGCCCGTCGTCCGCTTTGATGGTTTGGAAAGATAAGGAAGGTGGAGGATCACACAGACCGCATTTCACTCATGCGCGACCCTTGCAGGATCAGAACGAGTCACTGAACCTTGTGATCCCATTTCTTGACCTGCAGAATTTAGATGAAACCATTTGGCTTGTGGCTTGGTTTTGGAGACTGACTGAAATACTCTGTCAGCACACACCACTTTTACAAGAAAGGAAATTACGGTTCCTTCTTTTGTTCCCTAGAACTCTTTCCACAGCTGGGGGGGGGTGGAGGAACCCACCTGTTCCAGCAGCACTGGGGAGGCAGGAGGACTAGCATGAGTTCAAGGTCGGCCTGAGCAACACAGTGGGACCCTGTCTCAAGAAAAAGAAAAAAGAAAGAAAAACATCTCTCTACGCATATGTAGTTGATATAGACCCATCTACAGAGTTAGAAAAATGTACTGAAAGTGGGTGGCATTCGGTGGCCTGCAGAGCGTCTGACAGTTTACCCAAGAAGCCTTTACAGCACTGGGTAAGTGCTATTTCTCAGTGGACAGTAAGGCAGAAGCATGTGTAAAGGAAGAGGGACAGATTTACGTTTTAAACCATATGTGTTTATATGGACAACTTAGGCAAAAAAAAATTTTTTTTGCGATGGCTCAGAAATTTCTGGGAAATATTTTACCATCTCTAGTAAGCATTAAGTGTTTCTGTACAGTTGAGGGAAAAAAAAATTCTGTTCTGTAATGAAATCGTAGAAGCAAGATGAATGAGCGCACGCCAGGCGGGGATGGGCTCCACGTGCTGCTGTGTGCGGCTGTCCCCGCTTCCTCGCCGAGGGCCACTGTGGCTTTGTGCACAAAACTGAACTGCAGGTCCCATGTTTTGGGAGCTCCAAAGAGGGGCTTGGTACAGCATTCATGTTGCCATCCTGAGGAATTCAGTTCCTAGCTGAATGAGTAAGCAAATGTGGCTGTTTTAAAACTCAGTTTAAGGGTGGGCTGGGGACAGCTACGTAGGGACGGCTACAGCTGCTGAACCCCGAATGTGCTCAGGACAAGGTCTGCTGCCCGTGCAGCTGTGGGCGCCTGGATCTCGCCTGCTCAGCGGTGTTAGGGCCAACCAGTCATCAAGAACACTTAAGAGAAAATGCCCTCTCAGCTGGCAAGCGTCTCTCTGTGCTAAATATTGCAAAAAGTTATTCAACTCAGTGAGACACTCTTGACATTAAATAGATTTAATAAGAAATTGTTTGCAGCTGATGGTTTTTCACCATTAAGTATTTTTTATAGGTAGTTGCTTTTTCCAGCTGACAACTAACTCTAACTCTTTAATATTTAAAAAGTCGCTTTTATAGCTGCTTGGTGCATCTGTGTATGAAACGTAATGTAAGGGTTTCCTCTGAAATTTGGAAGACGCTTCCTCATGCACATGACAAGAAAACGTTTTCATTTTCTAAGCACATTTATATTTCACACACCAAAGTGGATTCTGGGTTTTACAGATTGGAGTCAGTTTTCTTCCAAAATAGCAGTTTTAATGTCTTGGAGGATGCCAGATTGAAAGCGTATGTGAGAAAATGAACTTACCCAGCAGGGAGTGCTTGAGGGGGAATCTGCTGTGGGTGTTTTTTGGTTTTTTTGTTTGTTTGTTTGTTTTTTGGTGGAACCAGAGATGGAACTCAAGCCCTTGTGCTGTTTTTTGTTTTTTCTTTTTGGGACAGGGTCTTACTATGTAGCTCAGGCTGGGCTTTATTTAGCTCACTTTGTAGCTCAGGCTGTTCTTGAACTTGCAGGGATCCTCCTACCTTCAGCTTCCTGAGTGCTGGGATCACAAGCGTGTGCCCTGGTGCCTGGCTGTGGGTAGTAATTAAGAGGCATAACTCTGTATCCCACTGAAGCTCTCTGAGAACTTAGGGAAAAGCCGGCTGGTCTCCACATAGCTTAGCTGCCAAAAGCAGGGTGTGTAGCAGGATATAGAACAGGAGTATAGGAAAGAGTTTTTTAGAATTTAGTCGGTAACATTAGGTGACACCTTTATTTCTGTTTTAGGGGACTACTTTTGTAATGTATAGCTCTTAATGTCTGGGGGTAATTTCTCCATAGTTTTAATCATGCTGTCCCTTTGGACTGAGTGGGTGGCCTCAGCTGAGCAATAGAGTGGCCACGCCACAGGACACAAGGGATGCAGCTCAGTGACAGTGACTTTGGTGCCAGGCCTCTAATCTCAGCTTCTTCTTATGTGACACATGGGCAGTAACACCTGAGACCTGTGGCAGTGGAGAAAATTGCATGAGCTGATGTTTATTGAAGTTTTCTTCTCTGGGCACCCACAATATATCAAGTATTCCTAAAATGGTTACTATTACTCTGTTCTGTGTGATTGAATAGCAGAGTTAATCCTTTGCTGCAATGCTTCGAAGAAGGATTGAATCAGAGATTTAGAATCTTCTTTGGATGCCAAATTGGGTAAATCAAGAAGACAGAACCTTGTGTCTTCTGTTCGAGCACTCGAAGAATATTGGCTTTTTTTTTTTTTTTTTTTGTGGTTAAGCAGACTGTCGTTAAAACCTTATCAGCACTCCCCATGAATTCTCGAAAAGTACAAAGTAGAACTTTCAGTGTGAAACTAACAGAGGCTTGACAATGGCCAGAAATTTTCCCTCTGTCCTGCAAGGGAGTTCTGTAACAGCTCTTCACTTGGAAACACCTATGACCCTCACTCTGAGTATCTAGGTGTCGCCCCCTGTTGCTCATAAATCACCTGTTGTCCTCGGCCCCTCAGCTGGCATTCTGGGAGAGAGACTGCCTAGGATTGTGGTGTGTCTGAAAGAGACTTCCAGTTCATTTCTGCCTGCACAGTGTCCCGCTAGACAATACCTGTCTGGGCAGGAGGCTGTGATGGTGAGGGTGCTGGCGACAGTGGAGACGGCGGTGACATTGTGGGTGATGATGGTGGCAGTCATGATGCTTCCTGGTACCTGGGCCACATTTCCAGCCTTGGCCCGGCTCCCTTAAGTCCACGCCTGGTGTGGAGCAGCCCTGAGTTTGGAGGTGGCATCTGGTGGCCCACTGGCCGTGTTGTGCCTCTCTGAGGTGGGAACCTTAGCTGTAGTTTTCCTTTTGAGCTTTCTTTTTTCCTTTTGAACTAATTGAAAATCCATAGTCCTCTATGGTGTGGATTTTTTGTATGTGTGTGGTAGCAGGGACCAAACTCGGGCCCTCACGCTTGCCAGGTAGGCTCTTATGCCATTGAGCTATCTCCCCAGCTTTGCCCTAAATTTTCTTCCTTCTGCTCTTTCACCCTTGCTGGCCACTTCATTCATCCATCCATCCATCCATCCATCCATCCATCCATCCATCCATCCATTCAGTCATTCATTCTTTTGTTCTTGTTAATTCCCTTCTGGGAATTTCCCTCGCTGATTCATCCTTGAAGCCTGCACACATGGTCCACCTTCCTATGCCAGCTGCTCCTAGGTGCTTCCTGGCAGTTGTCCTTCAAGAGTCTCCCTTGCTGCATGTGGACCAACTGTTCTTCCCCTTTTTGTGGCCCAAGGCCTTGAACAGTTAGCACATGGCACAGCACAGGTGTTCAGTGCAGAGGCTTTGCCTGCTTGGAGAAATTCATGCCATGTGTTTACCTTAGCAATGTGTCTGGAAGCACCTAGAGAAGGGTTGGAGCCATGACCTTTCCGTTGATGCATATCTTAAAAGGACCAGATCCTTCCCTTACATAAAATTAACCACATGTACCAAAGATAAAGTCACAGCTCAGGGCTAGATACACTGTTCGGGGTGACTTTCTGGGGAGTGCCTCATGTCAAGGCTAGGCTCAGACAGTACATTTATTTGAAATGCTCATTTTTAGCAGGCACAAGACATAGGGGAAGGCAAAACTCATTTTCCTATTCTATTAAGTTTGATCATAGACACATTATCTCGACAAATACAAGGAAGCCCAGTGTATTTTTCCATTAGGTTTCTATATTTATTTTGTGCCATCATCTGTATACATATACCTGTATTGTTTTCTTCTCTAAAATAGAACATTGTTTATTTTCATATCCTATTTTCTCTCTAGCAATACACATCAAGACTTTTTAAATCAACATTCAATTATCACCAAATGATTTTTTCTGCCTGTTTCAGAATGATTTTAATGGGCTCGTGTTTATTTTATTAAAGAGTTTTTATATCTGCTTGGGATAATGCAATTAAGTTTCTTCCCTTCTGCAATCACTGCGGAGCCCTTTGCATGAGAGAATAATAGAGGGAGGGAAGCGAAGGCTGTCCTATTTTAAAAGGGCAGGTGAAATATTACCCTCTGGCGTCTGGGCCCTTTGTCCCCCTTCTGCTCAGTATCTGCTAATTCGCAGGAACATTGCATGTTTAGAGGCGAGGGCAGCTTGGCTCTGAAGACCTGCCAGTTTTGGAGCCAGTAGACACTTTCCAGGGTTAAGCAGAAAATGAGCAAAGAGCCCCAGCTCATCCAAGGCACTGTGCAGTCGGGTGCCTAGGAAGGAAAGGCGTGAGCAACGCAACAAAGTTGGCATGGAAAGGAAGCTGGAGATCCCTCTCAGAGGCGGGAGGACACGAGCGCCTAGGCGGGTGCAGGGAGAGTCAGGGGCTGAGCATTTTCCTGGCCTGTCCAAGCCCAAGTAGATGCATTTCCCTGGCAGATGGAAGCACCCAAAAAAGAGACAGAAGCAGAGCAGGTTATTAAAACCATAGCATCCCAGCGCAGATAGTGTTTATGGACATTCAGAAGGCATCAACTTCCGCTTTTCTTAGGCAGTGCATTTAGAGGATAGTTTTTACCCCTAGTGATGGAGGAGGCAGCATCCTCCTCCCAGCCTTAGGCCACTCATGGTCTCCCCTCTCTTTCCTTCCAGAGCCTCCCCGTTTCCTGCCACATTTCAGGGCTCACCATTTGCAGCGGCAAGACCACAGACCTCTGCTTCTGAGTGCACGCTGCCTCTCCCGACCGCGGGGCATTGAGCCGTCACTTAGCTTCTCCATGATCAGCGTCTCCTTCTTTAAAACCAAGTTAATGGGGATGCATATTTTATGAGATGATTATTGTAGGACTGAATGTGCCATTGCATTCAGAATCATTAGTTCAGGCCTGGCACACAGTAAATACTTCTGGAGTCTTAGCTGTGGCTCTTAATAAAAAATAAAAATAATCAATAGCGTATGTTATGTAGCCACAGTGTCATTATTATTAATATCTTTCTAATCTCAAATATGTCATTGCTCAGCCTAAATGCCAGCTCTTCCATTAAGCTTTCCCCTTTTACCCATCACAATTAATTACCCTTCTCTGTTCTTATTTACTTTTTCCTGTATGTTTGATAGAGCCCTTAATACTTAATGGATTTTATTATGTACGTCCTGGAAACTTGAGACCATTTTTTACCCATCCTTTTAATCAAGGTTGTGGATAGCAATTATTTTAACTTAAACAGTGCTGTGGTGGAGGAGAGGATAGGATAGAGTACAGGACTCATGAGCAGGTTTGGGTTTTTGTTTGGTTTTTGTTGATACCAGGGATTGAGCCCAGCACCTTGGCACTAGACTCTGTGCCCAGCCCCTTTGCTTTGAATTTTGCACCTTTAGTTAGGGTCACACTGAGTGGCCCAAACTGGGTTGGAACATCAGCTCCTTCAGCCTCAGCCTCCTCGGGTCCTGGGATGACTGGCGTGTGCTGCCATGGCCAGCTTGAATGAGTTCTTCAGTTGGTTTTCATTGACGGACAGAGAGGGGTGTGACAGCGGGCAGCCACACTGGGGACCCACAGTACCAACACCCACTGCCGCCTCCCCTTGCCACTGAGCTCGGTTCCGGTTGCTGCTTTTACATCATGCAGATGGTGTCTTAGGTCAAACATTCGTTATCCAATTCAGGAAGAAGTGTCCCCAGACAGAAAGCCTTTGATTTATTTATGCAGTGTTTATCTCTGAGTTTACTTCCCATCACAACCAATTAAGGCTATTTGGTTTCATTAAAAATAGCATTTTCTCATTTGAGAAAACATTTATCTGAAGGAAATTCAACTTTACCCATTCACAGGCTCCGAAGCTGGTGTGGAGTCAGCTATACCCCTTGCAGCCAGGAGGAGTAAGGGAAGCCAGGGCCGGGCGCTCCTCACTGGACCCTCTTGTCTTCATCTTAAATCTTCAACAGATATGAATAGTTAACATCAGATTTCATTTTTATCCAGCTTTTAGATTAAATGTCTGTGTGTCCCAAACATATGCAGGGCCTGTAAAAATAGATCGTTTTGCCGTCCAACCTTCTATGTCCTCCATCAGTGTTATTCATGAAAGGTGAATAAGGAAGAGAGGTTGGTGTGTGAGGAGGAGAAGAAGGGTTGGCATGTGAGGAGGGGGAAGAGGGGTCGGTGTGTGAGGAGAGTGAAGGAGGGGCAGTGTGTGAGGAGGGGGAAGAGAGGTCAATGTGTGAGGAGGGCGAAGGGGGACCAGTGTGTGAG